>JAEBUQ010000022.1:0-80954 GCA_023014435.1 Amanita fuliginea
GACAGGTGGGAGCATTTCCTGCAAATGCTGGCTGGAAATGAGACGGTCGGGCTTTTCTGCCTGAAGGCCTGACGTAGAGGTCCAATAACAGCTTCCGGTGGAAATCATCCGCTCGATATCGCGCCATGCTGCGTAAAACTCCGCCACCACAAATCCACGCGGCCCGCATCCCTACGATGACGAATGCGGATGGTCCCCTCGTTCATCAAAGGATTGGCGAGACGACTCGATGTCGCTGAGATGTTGACTGACCCAGCCACAAATCGCGGAAACACAGACCAGCAAACTGCCGCCAAGCGGTGTTAACCGGTACTCAACCCTCGGTGGCACAACCGGGTAGACGTGACGGGACACTATGCCATCACGCTCCAGCTGTCTCAGTGTCTGCGTCAACATCTTCTGACTTATTCCTCCGATAGTGTCGCGTAGCTGAGTGAAACGCAGAGTATCGCCCCTCCCCAGAGCGTCGATAACGAGGAGCGTCCATTTGTCAGCAATACGGTCAATTATTTCTCGGGCCAGTTTTTGTGAATGCTGTTGAGTGTCGGTGAGATTGGCGTTGTCCATGGTTTCCTTAAAGTAACTCGGTGAGAAAAAACTGCCTACTTACTATTTGAAATTTACTTACTTATAGTGACTAAAGATATCACCAACGGAAAAAATTCTATGCGTGCCCTTGTCAGATCCCATCATCCGCCAGTTTTGTCACGCTGTCTGAACGCCCCACCCCGGACGCGGATGAGGAACATCTTTTAATCAAAGTGGAAGCTTTCTCACTTAACCGCGCCGATTATCTCTATCTCAGCATGACTGAGGTGGAGTGGACAGTTGGCATCGATTACGTGGGTACCGTCGTTAAAGCCGTCCCAAACAAGCCCGGTCCACAAATAGGGGCACGGGTACTGGTTCATAGTCCTCAGGGGGGAGGTGGGGCGGAGTATGCCGTGGTGTCTGTTCGCCATGTGACTGAGCTTCCCGCTGACTTCGATTCGGCGGTAGCGGCAGGTCTGCCTCTTGCAGGACTGATGGCCCTTCGACTGATACGCGAAGCCCGTCTTCAGCCGGGCCAGCATGTCCTCATTACAGGGGCTACCGGTGGTGTGGGACTTCTTACCGCTCAGCTTGCCCTGCTTGCGGGGGCCAGGGTAACCGCGTTGGTCAGGGACACTCTGGCTGCGACACCCCTGCGTGATTCAGGCGTACAGGTGGTCTCTTTGCTTGAAGAGGTGTTGAGCCGTTTGACGTCATCCTCGAATCGATAGGGGGCGATGTCATGGGAGAGGCCGTGACGAAACTTAAGCGTAATGCCTTGTGCTCTGGTTCGGCCAGGCCAGTGGACACCCCATAACACTCAACTCTTCAACCTGCTGGGTGGACATGAGGGCATTACGCTGCGGCATTTTGTATACAATGAATGTTGGAAGCTGATGATAAGGACGATCTCGCTGAGCTGATCGGGCTGGTTTCTGCTGGCAAGCTACGCGTAGATGTCCGGCTGGCTGACTGGTCAACGACGGACACCGTGTTACGTCAGATACAAGCAGGTAAGATGGCGCGGCAAGGTGGTTTTCACGCTGGGAAACTGAGGACGGCAACGTCCAGAGTGAAGGACAGACACTGGTCTGGATTCCGACCGGGCGACAGGCACAAGGCTGAACAACCCGTCGGGTCATGTTTAGGAGATGTGGTCAGGGGGCCACAGTCATTCAGGGCCGGTACTTCGGTGACCAGGATCGGCGGTCTATCTGGATTGTGTCTGACTCAATCCTGCAGGATATCTGTCCATTATCACCCTTTATAGGCAACGTCGTGTCAGACGACGTTCTTTATCGTTACACTTTGTAATCCGTCAACCCACTTAAATCCCGGCTTGCTGTTCATCGCCCGCGAACTGTTTCATCTCCGCGACGATGCCTGTCGGGGTTTCCTCGCGATCGTCCGGAAGATAGAAGATCACATCAGAACCCTCAGGATGCTCAGTCAGCCTTTCAAATTCATCAACCTGTACATCAGATTTTGCTTCTCCTCTTCTGGAGAAACTGCAGAGTTCTTTCGCAAGTGCAAACAACTCAGTCTCGGTATAATCACTGATCGTTTTTTGTCCGTCATTTATTTACCACATTTATAAACATCAAAATGACGCAATTGGGGTCATGATTTGAATGTTATCATGCCGTAAAAGCGGCGTCCTGACTGCCACGACCTGAAAAGCACAATCCACGATTAATGCCCTGACCGATAGCCAGCGGATGATGATAACCGAGAGCTGCTGGTTATCCGCAGAGTTTACCCGTAGCCCGCTGCTCGCGGAGTCGGTCGGTGACGGCGATAAGCGGGATGAGCCGGGTGTACCAATGGGACTTTGTGGACAACGGAGTGACCGGCAGACTGCAAACTCAGGAACAACTTCATGGTAGCAACACCACCACCGGCAGGCGGGGCTGGGTAGCTCCTCAACTGCATGAATATTGGGGGCGGAGGGACTTAGCTACCGTCACCCGCAGTGCTGATGCTCTTCAAAAAGTTTATTAAATGTGCACTCAGACGGAGTTACTACCGTTCTCGTTTGTTGAGCAGCGGGATGGGGAGATTACTTTAAGTAACCTGATTTTATTGTGAATATTTTTCTTTTTACTGGTTTGTTTCCTTCATGGTACTGCTGCCTTGTATTTTATTTGTCCATTTAAGGGGTGATTATGGGCAGCAACATTCTGGGGTTTAATGGTATGCGATCAGATCCTGTCAGCGGAGTAGTGCATCCGGGAAATGGTTATAGAGCTTATCATCCAGTACTCAGTCGCTTTAGTGCCCAGGATCGTTTAAGTCCCTTCGGAGCTGGCGGCATTAACCCGTATGCCTACTGTGCAGGCGACCCCGTCAACCAGGTTGACCCATCAGGGCATTTCAGTCTGGGTCAGGGGATTGGGATTGGAGGTTGGCTTTCTTGTGGGGGTAGCTCTCAGTATCGTAACTGAGGGGGCGGCCATACCGGTTGCACTGACGCTGATGGCCTCAGTGGCTGGAGATGCAGCCATTGGGGCGGGGGCTGAAATTGCAACGAAAACCATTGATGGTCAGCAAATTAATTGGGGTCAGGTGGGGATAGCTGCTGGTGTGAGTGCCGTGGTCACGCTGGTTGGGTTCGGTCTGGGGAGACTCAGCACGCTGAAAGGTACCAGTAACCGGCCTTTCGGGGGCCTGATGATGGAGGGAGAGGGAGCCCAGGCTGGCAATGTCGTCCATCCGGCCCCTTCGCTGGAGACTCTCCCTACTGATATGTTTCGTGAGATAGCTTCGAATCTGGATATGGCTGACTTACAATCTTTGTCACAAACATCAAAGACGCTCCAATCTCAAGTGCATGCGTTCAAACCACCTGGCCGTATTATTGAACAGGACATTGTTGTGGGCCACACCAGCGATGGAGAGCCGATTCACCTTGCTCTGGATGACCTGTTAAATTTTGGTACGCTTGAAGATCCCCGTGATGAGGTAATTCTGCCCCAGGTCAGGTGGGTTCAGGATTTAGTTATGGGGAAGACACACTATTATCCACGTGAAATATATAGCAGGATGCGAGGAATCAAATCTGTTCCGGAAGATGGCAGGGATACTGTTACGGCTTATAATCCTCGTCGGTTTATTCTGGGTAATTATGTGTTAGGCGAGTATACCGAGGAAATGTCGGCACGTGACAACTTGTACACGGATTATCTGGAACGTCATTTACCCAGTGCTCTGAAAAGTGAATTAACTTTCTTTCGTTGGGGGTGAGCCTTTAGAACGCGGTTGATTGTGTCTTAATGAAGGCATCACGCTGCGGTGTTAATGCCTTCGACGTGCGTATTTTGATGAATGAGGATCGCCCGGCAAGATCCACTAATTGCTTTTAAAATAAAGACGCCACATTTCACTGCCACGAAAAAACATGGGCGGACTATGAGTCACCGGGCTACTTGAGCCATGGTTATGATGACAATTTTCATCACCATTAAAAGGGGGATTCGCTGATTCGTCGGTTCAAATCTTCCACCCTGAGCGTACTTTTTCATGCGAAGGTACGTCTCTGCGCCTTTTCCTCCACCCAAAATTATTTTCCGTATCATCTGTGACAACCTGCTGGGTCAGATTAAGGTTTGTCCAGGATGGTGTCTTACCAGCGGGCTGGTGATGGCCGCCATCCACACGTGTGCTGTAAAGGCTTGTTTAACGTTTAAACGGTGGGTTGGCAGGGGGCCATGTTGCATGCTGGTATCAAAAATCTGCAATTAGTGTGAATACTTTCTTTATTTCAAATATAAATTTATGAGATTCTAATCAGACAATATAAGCTGGCCAGACCAACTTATATGATTAAAATTTCGTGCATGGTTTTTATCACGCAGAAAATAAAAAACATATATCAACAAGAGGGAATGATGTTAATTAATAATACCAAAACGGCACTATGCCTGGTTCTTTCTGTTCTGTTATGGGGCGGTATAGCCCATGCGCAAACTGATCCCGCTAAAATCAAAGCAGTATTTGCTCAGCAGTTTATTAATTATATTATCGAGCCGAAAACCCCGGTTAGTCAGGTAGACAGTTTTACCTACTCAGTTAAAGTTAACACATCAAAGACGGTTGATAATGTTTTCTATCATCTCGCGCATCAGTTCGCCGGGGGGGTTTATTACTCTGGCATACAGCCTCACGCAGATGGCACTGTT
Source organism: Amanita fuliginea (assembly GCA_023014435.1). Lineage (NCBI taxonomy): Eukaryota > Fungi > Basidiomycota > Agaricomycetes > Agaricales > Amanitaceae > Amanita > Amanita fuliginea. The sequence continues at coordinate 4,710 of JAEBUQ010000022.1, forward strand.
GCGTTCAGGTTTTCTGTTTTTGCTGCAGGTGTCACAACTTCTTCGCCAAACTGCTCACATGATGCCGACGGTGATAGCGGCTCCACGTGTGCGCTGGACGGTCAGCCTTACACGCCGGGTGGTGTTTACACATTTGAAATAAAAAGAACGACCGGCAGCACGTATACCGGAACCGTGACAGATAGGACCAGTGGTAAAACCACAGAAATTGGGTCATGGTCACTTCCCGCAAAGGCCGGATCACTTAATTCAGATACGCTGGGTACCGTTGAACTATATAATTCACAAAATTCAAAAATCAGCAGTTGCGCAGATATTCCCTTAGTTGATGTTGAATACAGCGATATCCGATATAACGACAAAGAGGGCAGCCAGCTTCAGAAAATGCGACACTTCCCTGCTTCTGATTCACCCTACAGCGTGCATACTTGTACAGAGGTACCACGCGCCATTTCGGTTATATATACGCCAACGCTGACGGGATATACCATAAAGAATAGTGATTCGGTAACAGAGACATTACGCCATTAAAGAATTCATCCAGAGCATTGCGTTTAAATTCTCTGGATGGAATTTTCACTGACAATTGATTATAAATTTGTAGGCGGTGTTAAAAGTCTGGTACAGAAAAACATGAGCTTATTAAATTTTTTTAAAGACGCCGATGCCTTCAAAACAAGAAAATGTATCAATATAGATGAATAAATCCGACTTATTCACAAAATTTTATTAAAAAGAGGGCATCTTTCTTGGGCATGGCAAGGCTCGCGCTGACTCTCAGTCACCTGGCTACTTACGCCATAGCTTTTGTGACAATTTTCATCACTACCAAAAGGAGGTGCCGCTGACCTGTCACCTTAAATCCTCCACCCTGAGCGCACTTTTTAGATGCAGTGGTGTGTCTCTGTCCTATTTCCTCCACCTAAAATTATTACTCATTATCTGTGGCAGGCTCTCGCTGCTGGTGGTTTTACCCGTGCAGGCGTCCGGGAAGGACGAGCTCGTCTGCACCCAGCGACTGCGACACCGGGGCCGTGTTGTGTCCAGACCGTCAGTAAGCCTGGTACAGCAACAAAAAGAAAAGGGAAACTTTTTTCAAGTTTTTAAACCAACCGCCCTTAACGGCCGCTCACCGGACACTAAATACCTGCAGATAACTACAGGCGGGATTGACAATACGCAGTCTTAACCGGTGCAAAGTCGGAATATCCTGCTGTTCAGGACTCAAGTTGCATTGTTGATTGCATCAGAGCCACTGCTATCGCCTGTGCATCATTACCGCCATTTATTTGCCCGCGGGAAAAGGTTTTACATACTGGGGGCTGATAATTTTTACATTATAACCCAGTATCTCAAAATCACGATGCCAGTAAAATGTGCCTGTGGATGCTTCTATAAAGATAAAACAGGCCGGAATATTCGTTACCGTCGGGAGTAATTTATTTCGGCAGGTATCTTATTTAAATCCTTGCTTAACCCAGCAAAGCTGAAAGACATTTTTAGCCAGACCAATACCCAGAATATACGATATTCATGGTGGCTCTCCTTTTGAACGAATTTTGCACAACTAACCACAGGGGGAGGAGGGTAATCCATCCTATTAACTGGAATAAAATCGTCCATTAAATTCATCACAAAAAACACTGGCAAAATTCCGATTGCTAGACTGATTACATGCTGAACTTATTTTTACCGTGAAATTAAGCACGCGATCAAGATGGTTTTTAATCGACTCGAGCGATAATGGGAATATAGTATATATTATACAAAATGATATATAGCTTAAATCGATAATAAAATCTAGCTACCTATTTTGATGAGTGAAAAATAAAGAAACAACCAATTAATAAGAAAAATCTTAATTAAAAAACGGTCAGCCCTGCCGCAGAAATTAAATATAATTTTTATTGACATTATATTCACATTTGTTATTTATTATTTAACACGGACGTTCTCCTCCTAAAGGGAACTTTTTCTAATTTCAATTAAGGAAGTTACATGCAAGAATCCACAACCGCACTGAACCTCGCCATTTCAGAAGAAATTTCAGTAGATCTGAAAGACTTTTTCGAACAACAAGCTTCAATAGGTATTGGCGGCCCAGCGACGGGTCATAATGCCAACAATGAACTTATTACTTACGACGACTAATACTTCTGGCAGTCTGATTCAACTGCTCTGCGAATTATCGCAGAGCAGATCTTTAAACGGGGTGGGCAATGTACAGGTTAAGTTCAAGTATAAGAACAAGATCGGCTGAAGATTCTTTAATTCTAGCAAGCACAATCGCAGAGAACATGGGCGTTACTCGGGTAACCGACATTACCTGGCTGGATAAAATTGGTATGCCTGTGTATGCAGGTATTCGCCCATTTGCCGCAAAAGGATCATTGAATGTTCATAATGGTAAAGGAATGAGACCTAATGAGGCCAAAATTGGTGCCTACATGGAATCAATTGAGTTCTCTTTAGCCGAAGGTATGAAACATCAACATGAAATTAAAAAAGTTAACCTTCAGGAGATTCAGGACTCATTGCCACCAGAACTTGCTTTTTCATCCTTTGGTGCAAAGCTGGGCATCACTTTTACCACTGATGAAGAAATATACTGTGTACTCGCCACCGATATTATCAGTGGTCAGAAAGGGTATATCCCGGCTGAGCTTGTTTTTCACCCGGTTAACCTGGCAGGGCAGCGCTCACTTTATGGCGGCACAACAACCAATGGTCTGTGTTCCGGCAACACCAAGATGGAGGCAGTCATTCATGGTGTGTGTGAAGTGCTCGAAAGGGATGTAAAATCATTCGATATCATCAACGATGCTTCTTGTCTCGTTGATATCAATACCGAACCCGAGGCAATCAAGGCGTTAAGAAAAAAAATTGAAGATGCCGGGCTAATTTTAGCTTTGCGGAAAACAATCAACGAATTCAATCTGCCCTATTTTTCTGCGTTTATTCTTGAACCCGATAGTCAAAGTCCAATCTCTGTAGCGGACGGCTACGGGCTTCATCCCGTAGCCGAAATTGCCGCAACTCGGGCGATAACAGAAGCGGCACAGAGCCGTCTCACCCATATACATGGTGGCCGGGATGATATTGTGAAGCGCATCCAGTTCTATCAGCAAAACCCGCACCTTGATGAAAAAATCATCATGGATAATATCAGAAAAAAAATACTTAATCGTTCAAAATAACATCATTTATCGCACCTGTTGAAGACATGTATGTCCCTGAGTCAATCGAATCATTATGGCAATATATTAAAGAAAAAATGGCATTAGCTGGCTTTCATCATTGTTTTGTTTATGAGCTTAGCCCCGAAGGCTTTCCTTTTAGTGTATTGCGCGTTGTCGTTCCAAAAGCCGAATTTATCGAAAGTGAGATGAAACGGATTGGTCCTCGTTTCCTAGAGGCATTCCAGAGTCGGGAACAAACCAAGAATGGATGAATTATGCTTTCAGAAAAAATATTCCTGTTTATTGGACCCTCCTCCTATGGTCTCTCATTAAGTGAGGTCCTTACAGAGGAAACAGTTGTTTTACCGCCGGTGCGTCGGGATGATATTCAGGCTCTTATTGAGCGTGAAAATCCGGCAACTATAGTCATTGTCGACGGAACCTATCATGCCTACCCAGCCGTATCGCATGTTGAAATAAAAAATGCGCTTAAACAGGGCTGGGATGTATGGGGGATGAGTTCAATGGGCGCATTACGGGCAGCTGAAATGCATACGTTAGGGATGCGTGGCTATGGCACTGTTTTTGAGCGTTTTGTGCAAGATCGGAATTTGCCCGATGATTATGTCGCTTTAGTACACGGAACAGAATCACCGTGGTTTCCAGTTAGCGAACCGCTTGTGCATATCGAGTATCTTTTGCAGGAGGCTGTACGTTCATCTGTTATCCCATCCGAAATGAATCAACACATTATGCATGAGTTGAGGAATATGTGGTTTGGTTATCGAACACTTAAGTATCTTCGGGAGAAAACCAGCTCTTTACCAGAGCCACAAAGAGATTTATTTAGCGGCATGCTCGACAGAATGAATGATTATCGAATAAAAAGCATGGATGTTATTAGTTTTTTTCAGGAAAAACCTTTTCTATATGATAACGAGGTCGACCAAGGAAATGAAATATATTGATCTTATTGCTAAGACCAATGGTGTACCAATGGTTTCTGAACTATTCAATGCGCAAACACTTGTTAATTTTGTTGCCCATTATCGGCATACGCTTTTTCAGTGCTTTGATAATCTATCTGATTATTTAGATCCTGATAAGATCGATGTTATTTACCAGAAGCGTAATCTACCTACAGGGCTTAACTATCCAGAAAATGCTGAACTACACGATACTGAATTATTAACGATCAATAATGCAATTTCAAACATTCTACAGGTGATGCCGGAATGGAAGGTTTATTTTTCTATACCAGTAAAATTTAAACGTCTTACAGCCAATGACAATATGGTAAGTCTGACCAATCATAATCTCCCGCAAGTTATTTTTTTCGGTGCTAAGGCCTTTAAAACTAACGCCTGGCTTGAAGAAGTCGTTATCCATGAAATGGCTCATGTATGGCTGGGGTTGATCTGTGAAATTGATAGTTTTCACGAACATACAGAGAATAACCTTTATACACTCCCATCGGGAACCAAAGATAAGGATGCACGAGGTGTTATTTTTGCCTCGCATTTTTCTGCTTGTGTACTCAAATACATGGCTAGAAAACTGGTTAGTAAAGGTTTGACGCAACAGGAAAACGATCGTTTTTCCTGGCTTCAAAAATATTTTTCTGGTTGTATGACTCAGCTTGTAAACATGAATGAGCTAAAACCATCGGGTAAAAATATCGTGAATATCATGAAAAAGGAGATCTCCTATGCTTAAAATCATACTTCCAAGACAATTAATGAATTACACCGATATCAAGGGTGAGTTTGAAAGCAATGCGACGAACGTACAGTCTGCACTGGATGAACTAACGAATGCTCACCCACTTTTAAAATCCCAGTTGTTTAATAGTGACAGGACGTTGCGAAACTTTGTCAATATTTTCGTTAATGAACAAATGTCAGAAAATTTGAGTGAACCTGTTTCTCCTTGCTCCAGAATACAAATCATCGTTGCAGTGGCAGGTGGTTAATCATGAAAACATTATCTGATGATGAAAAAGAGTTCTATCTCCGACATTTTTCTTTGCCGGGTTTTGATATCAATGCGCAGTTAAAAATAAAGAACTCCCGAGTCCTGATTATTGGGGCCGGTGGCCTGGGTACCCCCTGTTTGCTGTATCTTGCAGGGGCCGGTGTTGGCCACATCGGCATTATCGATTCTGATACCATAAGCGCTAGTAATTTGCCAAGACAAGTTATGTTCGATTATCAGAACATCGGAGAAAGTAAAGTAGAGCATGCGGCCAGGCGTATTGCATCGCTTAATCCTTTCATTGAAGTTAAAAAATATTGCATTTTTCTGGATGAAAAAAATGCCGACGATATTATTAGTCATTACGATATCGTTGTTGATTGTACAGATAATTTTGATGCGAAATACCTCATCAATGATGTTTGTGCGGAAAAACAAACGCCGTTAGTGTATGCCTCCATTTTTCAGTATGAAGGACAACTAGCTGTATTCCATTATGGTAAGAGCGGAGAAATACCTCTGAGCTATCGTGACTTATTCCCTGCACCGCCACAAGACGGGATGCGCGAAAGTTGCAGTGACGCAGGCGTACTGGGTATGCTTCCGGGTATAATGGGAACGATGCAGGCTGGGGAAGTGATTAAAATAATTACAGGGATTGGAGACATTCTTACTGATAGCGTTATGATTTATGATTCTCTTAGCAATCGCTCCACATTATTACGGCTCAAAAAGCGTGGTCCGTCAGTCAATAATACACACAAAGATGAACTAGGTGAGATTGAAAGCATCAATTTCAAACAATTGATTTCTTTGAAAACAAATAATGATGGCCTGTTTTTATTAGATGTAAGGGAGCAAACCGAGAGAAATATTTGTTCCATTGGAGGAATACACATCCCACTGAGGGAGTTACCAGCACGCATTGCAGAACTCCCAGAGGATCAACTGATAGTGTGTTACTGCAAATCCGGAAGCCGAAGCAAACGAGCTATCCTTTTTCTACAGGATCAGGGGTTTAACCACGTCGTTAATCTTACCGGCGGGATTATGGGACTGACACAAAGCGAAAAACATAATTTGCGCGAATGGGGTGGGTTGTATGAGAATTGATGCTCTTATGCATCTTGGACCTCGTTTCTTCTTATTGCAAACGGGGACGTCGATGAGTCTGATTTCCGGGCATATTTTTCGTCTGGCCATGGCCTGGTGGTGCCTGAAAGTCACGCACTCGGCAGTCGCTTTTTCTTCACTCATTGCGATATCCGTAGCAGCAGAAATTTACCTAAAACCGTTTCTGGCTTCATTCGGCGATCATTTCAACCGAGTCAAATTTATCATTGCGTGCCAATTTGCTGTTTTAGGGGTCATCACGTTATTTTGCCTGGCAGTTTATCTCGAGTATTTCAATCTCGTGGCTATTACCTCTGGGGTGGTTGTGATGAGCGCAATTTCATCTGTTCGGGAGCCGACAATAATGGGGTTGATCCCTGACCTCGTTGCAGAAGGGGAAGTGACTCAAGCTATATCTCGACGGTCCACAATCAATTCAATTATCATGCTGATAGGGCCAGTGACTGCGGCTTCGATGATTTCATTCTTTTCAGCTGGTGTGGCGATTTATCTTTCCGCTTTGGTTTATGCATTGTCCTGCATTGCATTTATACCTTTAGCATTTAAATATAAAATTGATGTGGTTTCAACTGACAAAAAGGAGACTTGGTTTGAAAAAACGAAAGGAGCATTCAAAGCGATTTATCATGTCAAATCTGAATTTCATATAGCATTAATATCCTCGGTAATTAATTTTACGATGTTTCCTTTTTTTTCCGTAACGATACCATACTGGATAATCTCTGAATTAAAACTCTCTGCGACCTATCTTGGAGCATTCGAGTTTTCATTTGCTTTAGGGCTTATTGTTAGTAGTCTTTATATTAATGCTATTTTTAGGAAATGGGTCGGTCGCCTTAATAATGTTATATTTGGATTTATCATTTTAGGCAGCAGTGTCATGGCGATTGTATTGATGAGAAACATCTATATTTCTATTGCGCTGGCCTTCTTTTGCGGTATGGCATTTATTTTCATCAATGTTAACCTCAGTACGCTCCGTTCAACGGCAACACCACGTGACTATCGAACGAGAATGAGTGCAATGGCTGTTTTTTTATCCAGCCTGGCGAATCCTTTTGGCGTGGTTCTTGCTGGATGGTATATCAGTTTATTGGGTGTAAGTCAGTTTACCGTTATTTCTGGTGCAGTCGTGGTCTTAATTGCACCCGTTATATTATGTTCCTTTCATTTACGACGGGCACTTTCACTCGAAGAAGGTGAAATGAAAGGGTACTACGAAAAAACCTATCCGAAAGCTTTTTATAAACGTGAGGAGCAAAAATATGAAGTCTGATAAATTTGCCATTGATGCGCTCCTGGGCTACGAAAATTTCCAACAGTTCATGCACTGTTATGAACAAAATCAAGTTTATAAATGCCAATTTGACACACCAGCAGCAGAGATTTTGACGCCAACTGATCTTGAGGAAATTATCAATACACGCCGCCTGTGCTTTCCACGCTGTCGATTAGTACGTTCAGGAACACCACTTTCACCAGCTGAGTATAATAAGCGAAGCCACTCGGCAATGGGGGAGGGAATTATTAAGCTTATTCCTCAAAGGGTAATGCATGAAATTGAAAATGGTGCAACCCTGGCGTTGGATTTTGCTGAGGATCTGTCAACAACTGTCCGTGCGGTTGCTGATTCATTATCTGTTTTTTTTCAGGAAAGAACTGGGGCAACCGTTTTTTTTAGCGTTGGTAATGAAAAAGGGTTTACCACGCACTGGGATAATAGCGATACGCTTATTTTTCAACTGAGCGGCAAGAAAAAATGGCATCTTTATGATCCAATTTTTCCCTTTCCTGTGGCAGAAAATAAATCAGCGATGCCTGTCCCGGATGGACCGCCGAACGAAAGTTTCATTCTCAAAGCGAACGATTTTCTCTATTTACCACGCGGGCAGTGGCATGCACCTGAACCGTGTAACTCACATTCTCTTCATATCTCTTTTGCGTTTCGCAGGCGAAATGGCATAGATTTCATCAAGTATTTGCTGCCGCAACTAGCATCATATTTACCGCTTAGGAAAGATATTGATAAGTTAGCTGATGAAGCTGAACAGGCGCTCTATATCGAGGCTGTACGCTCAGTGCTTGGCGATATTATCAATGCAGGCAACCTTAACGCGTTTCTGGCATCCTGTCAGAATAGGCAATTTGTGACACCTGACGTTGTGCTGCAAGGATTAATAGGAAAGCGTGATGGTGAGGCTGAATAGCGATTAGATATTCTCGACACTTCCAGATCGAGGAGTCGAAACTGTGTACGTGGTCTGACGCTCAGTGGAAAGAAAACTCACATTAAGCAATGTTTTCTTCCTCTGACGCCTCTTTTAATGGCCGTAGATGCCCTCATGTCACCAGTTCTGCCAGTGTGAAGGAATAATTATTCGGATCCAGGCCTTCGGGGAATGTGCCATGTCAAAGTGGGAGCACTGCGCTCCTTTTTTTAGGGGGTGTGCTGTAGACGCTGACCCGGCGATGCAGCTTAGCCCTCAACGAGGAGACAGGCCCTGCCCGTCGTCGCCGGGCGCGGATCATTCCAGGCTAAATCTGAACTGGGTTTCACTGTCCTCCCGGGACGACACGCGGGATTCAGCGTCGTGCGACTCTCCTGCCTGGATGATGCAGGGTGGGAAACACTCAGAAAACAGATCGCTGACAAACAGTTGGCTGTCGTCAGCCTGGTACTGACAACCAGTCATCTGGCGCTGACCAGCGTCGCCGGCGATGAATTTACCCGCAGCATGCTGAAGGCCATCAATGGTATGATACTGGACATGCTAGCTGGTGTTGCCAGAAAGATTACGAAGACAGGCGTCACCGGCAGGCTGAGGGTATAAAGAAGGCAAAGGCCGAAGGAAAATACCGGGGCAGGGTGGCCGATGCGCAGAAGCATGAATTAATCCGGACACTGCGCCTGGCGCACTCGAAGTCCCTGCACGAAACCGGCCGCCTCCCTGGTGTGTCTAAAATGACTGTGATCCGCGTCTGCAGCAACGTTGAAGACCAGAGGCCTGACTACCCTGACACAGCACCCTGAAAGGAATGGCAATTCCGTCCGGCGTCAATATTAGCGCGTTCAGGGCTGTGATGCTCTATGCTGGTCATTTTCAGAGCCTGAACCGATGAAAAAGAAAAACGCTGCGCCCACGCCCCACGACGCAACATTTAAGCAGTTTCTGACCCAGCCGGAGGTTGCCCGGGATTTTATGGAATTGCATCTTCCGGCTGAGCTACGCGCCATCTGAGATCTGAACATGCTGAAGCTGACGTCCGGTTCATTCGTGGAAGACGATCTCCGCCAGTATTTAAGCGATGTGCTCTTCAGCCTGAAAACAACGGGTGTGGAAGACGGTTACATTATGGTGGTTATCGGCGAGGTCAGATACAGCATCTGTTCGTCAACGGCCTGCACCCTCTTTCTGCATTCCTTCATGTCCATAACCAGTATTTCCCTGTCATTTTGCTTACCGCTATCCGGTTGCAAACTGACCGCTGAATATTTGCTCCTGCCTGCCAGCAGCAAAAAATCGGCCCAAATCGCCCACCTGCAGTTCAGTTTTTTCATAAGGGGAAAAATCGGGAAATACGTTAACCAAAATTCATAATCAGGCATGCATCCCGGAACGAGCCTGCTCAGAGTATTGTTTTGTCTGATAGCAATGTGCTCCAGCAAATCATCAACACATTGCTTAACCTGAAGTGGTAAAGAATCCTTCTGTGCAGAAATCATGTGTCGCAGATCAAAAATGATGGACACGATTTTCCCCGGAACCGGAGTCTGCTGCAGAGACGGTCTAATGGAGACGCTTACCTGTAAGAGAAGTTTATGCATCTGAAACCGGCATTATATAGTGGAAGGCCTTGCCAGCAGATGCATCACCTCCCATTAATCTATCTTCATCAACAGCCCCTCAAAATTTTGGTGGCTTGCCGTTTACATCCCCATTTTTCAGCTTCGCTCCTACGGGGCCTTATAGAAGTGAGGGTAACACTCATCATGGCTAATCAGGTAATCCGGACAGCCGCTGTCGTTTATCAAAGGCCCTGCAGAGCCTGCTTCCCATGACGTAAACAACACAGGCGATGGCAATCGAGTTTATGGCAGGCACTCCCCAGGTATATTCCAGGCCTACAATACAACCCGCGAGGCTTGCGATAATGGCCATCCAACCCGTTTCCGGTGTGAAATCGGGCAGGCTGTTACGGCTATTGCTTTCGCGAAGCGCTTCCCGGTGTGTTTTCAGGACATAGTAATCCATTAACATCACGCCAATAACGGGGGGAAATATAACCCCCAGCAGCGTCAGAAAATCCACAAACATATCCAGAATACCCAGGACGGACAGCATGGTTCCCAGAATCCCGATGACTATCGTAGTGGGTGTATATCGCAGTCTGATACCTGTGAGCCCCTCAACCGCATTGGCAATGCCCAACGTCGAAGAATAGAGATTGATATCATTGATACGTAAGGTTGAAAACACCACAATCAGGAGCCCGATATTACCGGCCCCCTGTGACATAATGGCCACAATATCGGCGGTGCCTGAGACACGTGATATCAGAATAGCGAGCCCGTTGACAACGACTTCACCGGAAACAACCGTTAACAGAGTAATACCCAATACCTGGCGGGAATTTCTGGAGTACCGTGTTAAATCCGGGGTGATCAGGCTGGCAACAATGGCCCCGCCAACCACAATAGTAATACCTGCGCTAATGGATAACCGATGCCCGGTGGGGGGCATCAGGAGAATTTCCGCAACTGTGTGGTTTTTTAAGGTGTGGTACGAGATGAATGCGACCAGTGAAATAAAAAGCGGAACGGCAATACGCGCCGCAATTTTCAGCGCACGGAAACCGAAGGCCACCAGAATGGTCAGAAACAGGCCTGATACCGTAGCTGCAAGGGGGAAGCCCGGACGACCATTCAGGGCCGCATTCAGCGAGCGGGCAAAAATTGCGTTCTGAACGCCAAACCATCCGAGAAGGCTCACTGCGACCACCAGGCCGATGAGCACAGAGCCATTGCGCCCGAAGCCGCACCAGCGTGCCAGAAGACTGCCGGAAATACCCTCCCGCATCCCCGCCAGACCCAGCCCCCAGGTGACAAGCCCGAATAATAGCCCGCCGACCGCAATCGCGGCCAGTGCCGTCGGCAACGTCATCGAATTACCCAGCACAGCCCCCATCATAAACTGATCCAGCGCGGTTATCATTCCCATATGTACAATGGCAACGCTCAGAAATGAGGCTTTTCTGCCCACGGGTACCCGGCTTAGGGGAAAATCATCAAATTTCAACATTGAGATAATACCTTTCATTGAATGAACACAATACTTTTATTCAGAAGCCGGGGGGGGATATAACTGTCCATCCCTGAGTGGAGGCAGTATTCAACGAACTGTTGTCGGGAATGCACTCCGGCTTTGTAATATATTTCCTGTACCCTGTTACCTACCGTCCGGACGCTCAGGTTATAAACCCTGGCAATTTCTTTAATGGAGAAACGCTGGAATAATAAAAAAATGATGTCATGTTCCGCAGCGGTGAAATGACTCTGACTGGCAACCTCGGTTGTCAGAACGCTTGGTTTATTTCTGGAAATAAAACTCAGTGGGGACAGTGAGGTCAGCGGTTTTGCATTCCATGCCATGCACACCAGCTCGCCTGCAGCATCATATACCGGCGTTTTTTCACTGGTGAACGGTGACAGATGGTCCTTTCCGTACCAGTAATCGGTTTCAATCACCGTTACTGTTTTCCTCGATTGTATACTCAGACGGTCATGCTCGATGAAGTCAGCAGAAAGCTCAGCCCAACTGGTCGGAAACTCCGCATCATACTTTCCTTCAAAGTCAAAATCTGATGGTGTCGCCGTATAGCTCAGGGCGGCGGCGTTCATATAGAAATTTCGTGAGTCCGGGAGCTTGAGTCCCCAGGGGGCATCCAGATGTTCCAGCATGCTGATTAAATAAGAAACATCCGAACCGGACTCTGAAAGCAGGACCTTGTTCATTTCGCACAGACCACCGGTTGTAGTTCTTTGGACAGGTAATGCCGACTGTATTTTCTGGCATAACCATCCAGCTTGCCGTACTCACGATAACCCAGCTTTTCGTAAAAGCCACGAGCCTGGAAACTGAAGGTATCTACATAGCTCATGTGACACTCCTGCTTCCGGGCTTCCATTTCCGCCCTTAACATAAGGGCTCTGCCGTACCCTTTATCGCGTTCCTCTTTAACCACCCACAAATACTGTATTTCCAGCGCCCCCCACCACGTCTGCGCAACGAGCCCCCCTGAAAGTACATCGCCGTTATAAATAGATAACACGAAGGGGCGTATATCCACCGGAGCCCAGGCGTCGTTATCTGTCCAGAGTTTATCGATGATTAGGTGTTTCGTTTTATCATCGGGGCGGTCGCTAAAATGAATTTTCATGAGAAGTTCCTTTCTGAATGCGAACTCACTCACGCTATTAAGTGATAAAACCCACAAAACAACCAACACTGCGTCGATTTTTGACTGATTATTCGGAACATTCGCTAAATTGTAATTACGCTGTAGTGAACGGTGATACGGTATCAGGGATGGTGTTTAATGTGTGGCGGTTAAAGTACAGCCTTTTTCAAGGTTGAACAGGTACCTGGCTCCAGTCCCGCCAGTGCGTTATTGCTTCATCCCTCCCTGCCACAAATCGAGCTCATCCTTCAGAGCTATTTTAGCTCTGCCCCGGCATATTTATTAGCGTACCTTATAAGTAAAGCGCCGTGAGAATTCATAAGTTTGTTGGATTATTCAGAAAAGGATGCGAATGCCATCGCAATAAAGGTTTTTTCCTCAGCTAATCAGGCTGGACAGGTCTTATTTGCTTTAACTAATACCGTCTCAGTTTCTGGTCGCAACACCAGAAGATATTTTGATGAAAAGAAGACTTTTAATTGAACGGAAAACTCTTTCAATACTGATTGCTCTCCTTATCGGGGCGTTTGCAATGTCCAGTGCCATGGGGGCAACAATTCCCGTTTCACCGGGCGATACAACGTAGTTGGACGGTACAGTGGACCATTCAGGAGACACGGCCAATATGGCGGGAGGCAATATTCCCCTGAAGCAGGGCCTGAACCTGGGGGGAGATGGTATATCACTTCCCTCTATTTTATATATGGCGGCAAACTGATGGTGGAAGGCGGGCCAGTATGGCAGGACAGTCCCTGCCCGAGGGCACGTCCATTGCAAACATTGACACTACGGGGAGCGCTCCGGGTGCATTCACTGATTGACTAGCGTCGGGTCAGGCGGGGACCACGAATACAGGAGAGGTAAAATTGGGTGTGAAAGGCCAGTTGAACCATCAGATAGCCTTCTGGGGTAGCGTGGGTCAGCAAATTGCAGCAACACCACGGCTATGGTCGGCATTAAGCACTCGTTCTAATCAGTGGTGGTAGTAATACGGCTCGCCCTGTGCATTCCGCAGGGCTGGTCAGAGTACTGCCCTGATGTTCTGGCCGTTTTTCGTTCTTCTCAGGGAGCAGCCATCAGGGTGAATGTTAACAGGCTGGCGTCAAAATCTTCAAAACAGGTGACGCAAACAGTCAACAGAGGGATGCAGATGATTATGAAAAAGAAGCGGCAGCTATCCCGAATTCAGAAAGAAGTTCTGACTTTGATTCTGAGAACTGAGCCCTTTTCTGCAGACCCCTTGTCCGTACGAAGCATAGGACGAACGGTTGGGGAAGCCAGTATACATTATTCCTGTTATTCACTGGAAATATTGGGGTTTATCAGTATTCAGCGATCTCATAATCGGCAGCTCTTTCTTAAATTGACGGATGCCGGGCGGGCGATGGCCGCACGTTTGAATGAAGATGCATATACGGCGGAAAAGGAACGACGCCAGCAAGAGGAATGCCGGGTTCTGCCATTTCGTCCCCCCGCGGGGGGAACACAGGATGTTGAGGTGGATCTTAGGGGCCGGCCATACACCGCAAATCGGGCAACGTTCATTATTCGGTTAGATGGATCCGTTAGCCTCGCGCTGTGGAGTAAAAACAGCGGTCAGGCCTGGCTGAATGGTGATGCTGTGCAAGTGGCTGAATGGTATCAAACCTGCTACGACGCTGGACTAGCGGTGAATGTGCAGGTCAATGATGGCTTATGCTCTGTCGGGCCAGGTAATCTCAGGTGATACGTCGCTGGCCGCGCTTCACTTCATTTGGCACTAATGGAATGGGCACCCCCAATTAAGCGGCATCAGAGTGCCATAATGGGAGTGTGTCAAACACGACCATGTGCTAAAGCGGAGCGTCTATTCCATTGTGACGTCCATTTGACCGCCCCACGCTTTTTCATGCTCTCCTTATTGTGAGTATTTTTTATTTCATACGGCCGGTGCTTTGTGCGAGTTTTCAGTATATACCCGACAACAACGGTGGCAGAAATGGAAACCAGCCTCGCAGGTTTTAACGGACAGCGCCCGGACCTTGTCAGCGGGCATTATCATCTGGGGAATGGTTACCGGGCCTGCAGCCCGGCTCTCGGGCGCTTTACAGCCCCGGACAGCTGGAGTCCCTTTGGGGCAGGCGGCATTAACCCGTACGCGTACTGCGAAGGCGACCCGGTCAACCGGGCCGATCCGTCCGGGCATGTCAGCCTGGGGCAGGGCATCGGCATGGCGCTGGGGTTCGTGGCGGGGATAGCGCTCAGTATCGTGACTGAGGGCGCGGCCATGCCGGTTGCGCTGACGCTGATGGCCACCGTGGCCGGCGATGCCGCTACAGGGGCTGGCGCAGAGCTCGCCGCAGAGGCCATTGACGGGCAGCGGATTAACTGGAGCCAGGTGGGCATGGCGGCCGGACTGAGTGCGGTCGCGTCTCTGGCCGGGTTCGGGGTGGGGAGCGTCAGCCAACTGAGAGGCCCCCGTCACCGGCCTTTTGGGGGCCTGATGATGGACGGGGCTTCCGGCTCCGGGACACGTCGTGCAGCCGTTCAGGCTCCGGAGTTCATGCCGGAATTTCAACACCCACGTCTGCTGGGGGTCATACACAATGAGACCGGGTACCATCTGCAGCTGGCCTATGTGGACAGGGTCACCGCGGGAGAGCGCGTCAATATCGTGGCCGAGGTCACACCCAATCAATTTCCCGTCACAATACCTGTTGGAGACGGAAGAATTTTAGGGGCGAATGCACTGCGGAGCCAGGTCAATGCGCTTTATCCCGGGAATGATTTTAAGGTGTTCCGCCTGCTTATTAATGGAGCAGGTAATCACGGAGGAAGTGATTCCAGTTTTGGTACAAGATTTATTGGCAGGAGGCTGAACGAGCAGCAGGTCGCTCTGGCCAGTAAAGGGGCAGTCAGCTGGGAAGGATACCCCAGAAGGCTCATGCGGGAAATCGAGCGAGATCTGAACAATTTCGAGGCCGCCCGCGCTGATATCCCGTATATGCAAGACATATTGACCTCTGCCTTCCAGCGTAACGCGACGGTGGAAGAAGGCATGCGCAGATTTCCCATTACAGTGACGCCAGGGCTGGAAGAATGGTTGATATATCCTGTCCGGGACAGGTATAAGCCAGGCTACTTCGCCTGACCTGGCTTCATGCCCATTTCTGCAAAAAGAGATTCCTGGAGGGGGGCGCTCAATGGAACGGATTCACATGCCAAGAAATTTTTTTCCGATAAGTCAAAAGATTATATACGGAGGTCAGTGTGAAGAACGGAAAAAATTGTACATCAAGCGCGTTGACCGGCTCCTGTCGTGTATAGCCAAAACGGATCACCGCAGCCAACGCCTGATAGAACTGATGGGGATTGGTTCCACAACAGCTTGTGCGCTGGTCGCCAGTATGGGTAATGTCCATTATTTCAAAAATGGCCGCCTGGCTGGGGTTGAAGCCATCGCAGCAAAGCATTGGCGGAAAGTCGAAGCCTGGCAGGATACCTGAACGATTGCACGAATAAACAACCCGGGATGAAATAGGTGAGAGCTGCCCGAAATTCAGGGCAGCAATCAAAAATGTGTAGTGAGTTAAAAAACAATCATATCCCCGGCGTATTCACGATAAAAGCCGTTTTGGATCACCGCCCACTTTCCCCGTTATTGGTGCCTCAAAAAGTTCGAAACTTCCGGGTTGTAACATGCTGGCGGAATTTTTTGCGGCTATGCCATCGCCTGTTATATCAACTATACGACTGCGGTTATACTCAAACACGCCTTAGTAGGACAGGGCTCCGGCAAAGTCACCCTCAAATCATTATGCAGGCTGTCTGGTGAATAGCGTCCATTTCTGATTTGCTGCTTTGGTTAAATCAGATTTGTAGCGAAGTCGGGCACCTGCAGAATCGTCCGGGCTCGTCAGATACATGTCGGGAAGATTCAACTTAATATAGAAAGAATAATCATCATCACCCGTTGGCACCAGGTGATAAGTATACCCAGTTACCCCCTTATGAATAGCGATGGCCACTTCATCGAACCAGGTGAGTGATGCGTCTTCACCATTGATCTTAGTGTTAAAGGTATAGTGAGGTTCACGATAGCGGTGATCTGATTTGCCAGGTTTAAGGTTCCACCAGAGAGTTGTCGTGTCGATTTTTTTCTGAACGGCGGCGTAAAATTTGTCGTCCCTGTCATCTATTATGTCGCCAAGCGTTATGGCCATGCCATTACTTACCGAAATAATCAAATAGGGTTCATTCCCTGCAGTTGCCAGCCCTCCCTGGTAGTCTGGCGTGGCTTTAAGGCTGGTGAGCTCCGTGGTTCTTTTCCAGTTCCCGGCATTTATGACTGTCGGTCCGATATTGATCAGTCGGTACTTGTCGGATGAAAATACCCAGTAAGTATTGTCAGGTCCCGGTATTTTCCAGGCGGCTGTGATTCGGGGCCCTGTCTGATCATCAGGCACTGTCCAGTCGGGAAGAGGCGACCAGTCTTTGTCCAAAGCTAAAGTAATATCGGTGCGATCGGAGGCATTTACGAATTTGATGGCACGGTATTTGTTTCCACTAAAAGCCCAGTATGTATTTTCCTGTTCAAAAAGAGGTATGAAAGCATCAACGGACGCAACATCTTCAAAAGCGTTTAAACTGCTAATGATACGCCAGTCTGGCTTGTCAGCTACGTCCAGCCGTCCGGGCTCTGGGGTGTCGTTGAGGTTTTTATCCAAAGATATTCGAAGGTATTCGTTGTCCGAGAAAACCCAGTATTGTTTCTTGTCGCTCCCGTCTCCTCGTCGTGAGGGAAGCTCCAGAAACGCGTCAATCCGTGTTCGGTCAACCAGTGTCTTCCAGTCCAAAGAGAATTTTCGCCAGTGGGTAAGTGATGTTTCTTTCAACCCTCCTTTGCTTACTTCGACCTTCCGGTAATACTCACCAGAGAATACCCAAAATTGATTATCCGTCCAGGGGACGGGAAGTATTGCATCTAAATACGGTTGTAAACGTACCGGCACTAAAGTGGATCTTATCTCTTGATCATATTGGTGACCACTCGTATCAGTGTTATAGATATTTGTAGTGGCTGAACCAGGATTTTTTATTTGTTGCATAAGCTTAGCTCCTTTCACTTCAATTAACTGCATTCGGAGATGTGCCGCTGTCGACAATGTTCTGCAAAATCAGAGGAAGGATACTGGTACACAGATGGTCAGGCTTTGTCACGGTGGTCGTGGATTTTGGGACATGAGCCCTTGTCCATGAACATCACGTTGGAAAGCATCATCATATTTCTTACGTTAAATTCACCGCCACCCACCGATGATCTGTTGCCAGTCACATTAACCCCGGTGATGATCCCCCGGCCAATATGCGGAATTCATCATCCGACATAACGGTCGGGGCTATACGCCAACGTTACCCCAGTCTGAAAAGCTCTGAAGGAGCAGTCCGCGCGCGATTGCTTACAATCTGCGAGGCGGTATACCGTGGCAGCGATCGTTGCCGCCCGATACAGGATAAAATTCGCACAAAACACAACCGGGTAGAATTAAAAAATATTCACAGTAGCTATAATTCTACCAAGATCGCAATTCATGATTCGGTTTTGGCGAACTGGCCCGGATACAGCATCGGTCGGCATTCGTCTACACATAAACAGCTCCGATCCCATCAGGCCTGCAGTGAACAAAACAGGAGACTTACGCCAGAATCTCGCAATTATCTTTCGACAAAGCTCGTCATTTACTGCCCGGCCATGTCCAGTCGTCCAGCCACAAAACCGAGCCCCCGTTCATCCAGGTCAAAAACCTGCTCCTGAACGGACTAAAATCCTGCGAGCCAGGCGTGGCGGCAGGAGGGAAAAAGTACTCAGATTCTTCAACCTGTAATCCTGACCTGATGAATTATTATGTTTTAGGGTAATGGATTTTCTTCACGAGAAATTACTGATAAAAAAGATAAAGTTCGAACGCGGGTGATCCCAGAAAAAAGCAGAAAAGGCAGCTGAACTAAAAAAGCAAGAGAAGCGAAGATTGAGCCAGATCCCTGAGGTACTATTGCTTCCTGAACTCGCTGAAAAAGCAGGGCATATTGATAAAATATCTGAGCACACGTAAACATTTCACTGCTGCAGAAGAAACCACACTCGTTAAAGGTTTTTTCTTATTTTTTGCCCGTTTTTATCATCCCCATTATTTGCCATAGAGACTGAGAGTCAGGCTGGATACAGGACAACCCGGCTGACGTTTAACGGGGATCTTTCGAAGGCTCAATCGTTTTATGGCACATGAGGCAAAATGCCTTCTTATTATTATTTTTCAGAACATTATCCCACTCTTCCTGATGTCCATTATTCGGAGGGTTTTCGCGCAAAGCTGATAATCTGTCGATTTCGTAGTAGGCACTAAGGCTGCCACAATAAGGACATAGTATAGGACCATTTTTAATCTTCATCTCTCCTCCTGATACTCTGCATGATGGCACTGAACGGGCTGAGCACCTTTTATCAAAATGCATACAGGATCTTTCCCTGATGCCAGCCCTGTTTGTGGGGGGCTTAACGGTAGATCGCTTATTAACCGATAATTCTTTTATAATTGCCCGGATTAAATGATGTTCTTCAATATAATTCAGATGTTTCTCTAAGTTAATATCTGGGGGCCACTGGCTTGGTTTATTTTCTCCTTTGATTTCCGGACTGCCCTGATTTTTCCCTGTAATTCCGCAATACGGGCAATAGCGCCCTGCCTGAAAATCAGGGAGAACGGGATAAGACAGGCTGTCAGTATGCTCATTTGTCTTTCCAGCATGTGACAATGGTAAATTTTGTAATTCAAATTTGGCCGTGATGTGCTTCACCCTCGATGTAAAAAATAAGGCTTAGCGCGCTAACCGGGGATCCGCGCACGTGCAGCCATGATGGGTCTTAGAATCCAGGGTAAAGTGCATTATTTGTTTGCCTTCATTCACTGGTCGGTTAAACGGCAAAGGTATGAAGAAAACGGGCGCGCTCAGCATTGGGGCACAAAATTGTTGCTTTTGAGGAAAGAGAAGAGGTCTGCAGGCAGCTCGGTTGGACACGTTCAGGCGTGTTCGCCACGAACGTCACGCCCGGAGATCGAATTTTTGGTCAGGAAGATCTGATGATATTCAAGTGGTGCGGGCTCCAGGACCCCGCAGCTAAAATTCGGCGAAATCTTCCAGTAGCACGGCCCGGGCAATCATCATTTCTCCGGGTGCATCCAAATTTGTCAGATGCCTGTTTTGTATTCTCTGGGGCAGCGATAATACACTGCCACAGAACGGCATTTACACAGAGTTGCGTATAGCGTCAATGACAACGATAAGTGAACATATCAAAATCAAGAAATTACACAGATTCGCTCAAAGTTTCCATTTTAATGGACATCTTCTCCTGCGACAGGAGCGATATCTGTAGGTTATAGTATCTGCTATTTTTTCATTGACGTGGTTATTTTCTGAATGACGTACTCTGCGTCATTTGCGCGCATAGATGTAATGACTTGATTCCCCATGGCGATAAGTTCAAAAGCATGGTGTAAATGCCTGTTGCTGCATGTGGAGTCAACTATCTTTATTTGTTGAACATCATCAAGGCTATCAATTAATTCACACATAAGAGATAATATCTTCTTCTGCCCCCCTCTGAAAAAGACTAGCATAAGAGTGTCTTCTGCCTTCAATTTTTCTTTGCATAATTTAATGCAAGGGGTTGATATTATATCTATTATGGTTTTTGATACCACAATCATATTGGGTTGGTCATTTTCTCCATAGGGTATTAATTGCTCTGGCAAAGTCACTTCGATTCCATTCTCAATCACTGTTCTAAGAATATCGCTCTTGCTCAATACACAGTGTGTTATCTGCTTAACGCCAGCAGATATCTCCTCTATTTGGCTCCACAAACGATCATTTATATATATCCGTGGCATATTATCTCCTTGTATTGATTGTTCCTGAGAATAATCATTGGTGTATACCTGACAGAGTTTGATGCTCCCGCTCTGCACCCTCGAGTATTAGTCTGATTGCTTCTTCTTCATTGTCTGTGGTCAGTAGCGTAATCACTTTAAATCCAGAGGTAATAAGGCGGAATGCCTCACTGATATTTTCTTCGTTGTTTCCGCAGCAAATGCTCTGAAGATATGGTTTTAATTCGTCTTTAATACATTCATGGGAATAACGTATAAAACGCTCCATAAATTCGGTTTTTCCGCTACCGACTGAGCCATAGATAACTAAAAGATTTGTTTCAATGTCGGGATAACATAGTGGGGCTGCGCAACGCATACAGTCTGGATTGTTGACCCGGAATACTTGCTCTGAAGTATAACGTAATACGCCAAAAGTTTTATTTTCTGCCTGGATACAGAGTTGCTCAAGTGTGCCTACATCCAGACCGGTTTCAATGATGTGTTCCAGTACATCACGCCGTTCAACTTCAGCTTCAGTTAGCTTCTTTGTCTGAGCGATTAATGCTTCTACTTTTTCCCAGACAGCTGCGTCAATATTGACATAAGGCATTGAATGTATCCATTTCATGACATGCTTGTAATGGCATGTAGTGATATATTTTCCAGTTTCTCCTTGTTCGTCAGATCAAATAAGGAGAAAGGCGACGTACTGGCGGTATGCTGCTACCCTCCGAACAGGTAAACCGCAACGGAATTATCCGACAGGACACCTGTCATCTGCACTACAGCATTGTCTACGCTGTTTATGAAGACATTGCAATTTATCGGCGATAAATTCGTCCTTTTCGCACGGCGCCGAAATATTCATCAATCATTCCGTCTTTGCGTGCTCATGTTACGAATATTTTATGCAATGCCTTTGACTGCATGTATTTATGATTTTCTTGTTTTAAGGTAATAAAAAATTTTGAGATGGCATGTCGTTTTGTCTCATTCTCCAATACAAAGGAGGCGTTTGCACATCACAATGAAATGCTCTGAATGTGAATGAGATCATGGAAAATATTGGCGTATTCATATTCATACTTCCCGATTAGCCTGTAAACCGACAGCGCCCATGGTTAGCTATCACATTACAAATGCACAGAGATCCCACGCTTTTATATGCTCCAGCACCACTACTCCGCATAGTGTCAGTGCGTCAGTAAAACTGTGGAGCGTCATGCTGTTTACCGGCGCGATGAACCTCTCCTGTCCTCAAACCTGTCAGCGAGAAATCTAATATGTCACTTTAACCCGCTAAGATTTCCATTGAGGGTGAAATACCGGCAGAAGATGAGCTGAAAAACGTTTTTTTCAGGCAGTATCTTAATCACAGCAGCTCAGGTTGCGCCTGAGTAAAGGCCGGACATAGCTCGTGCTGGCGCACTGGCCTTCAGCAACTGATTCATCCCCGGCAGGTGGTTCAGCCGCCTGTCAGCCTGCGCGCAAAACCTTGGCAGGCAGAGCCTGCTGGCGAATTAACGCTACGGTTATTGTGAGTATTTTTTATTTCGTCCAGCCAGTGCTTTGTGCGAGTTTTCAGTATATACCCGACAACAACGGTGGCAGAAATGGAAAACAGCCTCGCAGGTTTTAACGGGCAGCGCCCGGACCTTGTCAGCGGGCATTATCATCTGGGGAATGGCTACCGGGCCTGCAGCCCGGCTCTCGGGCGCTTTACGGCTCCGGACAGCTGGAGTCCCTTTGGGGCAGGCGGCATTAACCCCTACGCGTACAGCGAAGGAGACCCGGTCAACCGGGCTGACCCGTCAGGCCATTTCAGTCTGGGGCAGGGCACCGGCATGGCGCTGGGGTTTTTGGCGGGGATTGCGTTCAGTATCGTCACTGAGGGCGCGGCCATGCCGGTTGCGCTGACGCTGATGGTTACCGTGGCCGGCGATGCTGCTGTCGGGGCGGGCGCAGAGCTCGCCGCAGAGGTACTTGACGGGCAGCGGGTTAACGGGCGCCAGGTGGGCATGGCGGCCGGCCTGAGTGCGGCGGTCTCTCTTGGTGGGTTTGGTCTGGGGAGCGTCGGCAGACTGACCGGCACCCGTAACCGGCCTTTTGGGGGACTGATGATGGACGGGGCTTCCGGCTCCGGGACTCGTCGCGCAGCCGTTCAGGCTCCGGAGTTTATGCCGGAATTTCAACACCCACGTCTGCTGGGGGTCATACACAATGAGACCGGGTACCATCTGCAGCTGGCCTATGTGGACAGGGTCACCGCAGGTGAACGTGTCAATATCGTGGCGGAGGCGACACCCAATCAATTTCCGCTCACAATACCCGTTGGAGCAGGAAGAGCTAAAGGCGCGCGCGCCCTGTTGGGCCGGGTCAATGCCCTTTATCCCGGGAATGATTTTAAGGTATTCCGTCTGTTGATTAATGGCGCGGGTAACCGCAGAGGAACGCATCCCAGTTTTGGTGTAAATTTTATCTCCTGGAGGGCTAAAGAGCGGCAAGTCGTGCTGGCGAGTACCAGCGCAGTCAGCTGGGAAGGGTACCCCAGAAGGCTCATTCGGGAAATAGAGCGGGATTTGAACAACTTCGAGGCTGCCCGCGCCGACATCCCGCATATGCAAGACATATTGACCTCGGCATTTCAGCGTAGTGCGACAGTGGAAGAAGGCATGCGCAGATTTCCTGTTACCGTGACGCCGGGGCCGGAAGGATGGCTGGTTTATCCTGTGCAATACAGGTATATATCCGGTTATTTCGACTAACCGGGGTTTATGGTGACCACTGCTGTTTGTCGTGGAGGTGTCCCGGCTCCGGCAATCCATCGGGGTTAATCAGGTCATAGCTGTGGCGCAGCAGGCCTGGCAAATCACGTAGACTAAATCCGAAGGGCATGATGAGAATGCGGAGGGATTTACCTGCCATCACAGAGAAATTCGCCAGCTGTTCCGGTGACTCCCAGACCTGAAGAGCATAAAAAACCGTGGGCAGTCTCTTCCTTGGGACAGATGAATCATAAGCACCTCATACTCTTATTTCACGTTATCCTTCAGTGACACCGCTAACCAGATGTCCACGGACTAGTCGGGGAGTTCATGGATTAGGGGGGGGAAGTCCAGCCGTACGAAGAGCCAGACCCCGTAGTTCTGCCCGAAACTTTCCCGCCGATCTCTGCACGACGCTCGCCAATGTAGACTGGCTCTGTTGCAAAATCAGCCGCGCTGACAGACTTAACTTTCTTTTTCACCAGGCAGATAAAGTATCTGAAAAACCTCATTGAATGCGATCACGGCAAGCTTAAACGGATGAGCAACGCGACGCTGGGGTTTAAATCGATGAAGACGGCTTATGCCACAGTCAAAGGTATAGAGGTGAGGCGTGCGCTGTGTAAAGATCAGGCGTTGATCATCCCCTGGGTGAGATGCGTCTGGTGAGCAGATTTTTTGAAATATAGGGCCTTTCGGCTGACTCATCGCTAACTGTGCGACAGTGCCCATTTCACTCCATTGACCTGCATTCATTGAAAACGAAAAGTCTTTTCTTTAAGTCCTCAGTATGTTCAGGAATGTCATTAGTTTTTTGTGGTAAACATATCTTTATGTCCGTTGGTTACAGGCACTCGCTGTGAGAAAAGAGTAAGAAATATCCCGGTAACTAACGGTATAATAAACAGCATTGATTGCGTTGAAATTGCATATCCATATACATAGCTTTCAAGGCTTACCGCAATCAGGGGGAAAATAAGGAAAACAAGTGAAGCCTGAAAGGCACTGGCTTTTTGTTGAAGGGCGAAGTAGCATAATATTCCAAATACCCCAGCAAAAGCACCGAGATACAGGGTGGCTAATATTGAGTGCGCGGAGAAGGCTGACACCTGTGGCCTTTCGAAGAACCAGCCTGTCGTAGAAAGTATCAATCCTGCCAGAAAGCTCGGGAGCGCATTAAACGTTACAACAGAGACAGTGCAGCTTCTTTTCTTGCATTGAGTATATATCACGGCGTGAATGATTACGGCAAAAACAAGCGCAAGGATCCCCTGCCAGTGGCTCTCTGTACTTGTTTTCGTTTCCTCGAGAAGAATGCCCGCCAGTGTAACTATCGCGATAGTTAAACCCGCAATCTGCATTGAGTTCGGTTTTTCATTCAAAAACAAAGCTGAAGCTATCAAAACAGCCACAGGCATATTCGCAAATATAATGGAGGCAAGTCCGGAGCTGACATAGGTTTCACCATAAATCATTAATGAGAAAGGAATGGCAAAATAAAAAACACAAATTACAAGCTGGAATAAGCGTTGTCCAGATGGAAATAAAAGTGGTGCTTTTCTTATCCATGCAATGCTGATTAAGAATGGTGCCGCAAATATAAATCTCATCCCGGTTGCAAAAACCGGAGGGATAGTTTCAGCGGCTATCCGCATAGCCAGCCATGTGGTCCCCCAGGTCAGTGCAACCAGCAGGAATAATACCAATATCATCACTCTGCGCATAAGGTACCCCCACTAAATGCGCCTTCTGCGGTGCTTGCCAGAAGAAAAGCAGCCGCGGAAAATACGGGTGGCCAGACCTGAGTCTGGATAAGGAGATACTGCAGGAGAACATGAGAAATACGGGGGAGCTACTTTGAATGATTTGTATCGCCGGCGCTTCACGCGGGATGACTGATACCACATTGCGATAGCAGCACATATGTTAATGATATGCCCCAGGGTTGTTCATGCCCTCTGGATAGAGCCACCTCCAAAAATCAGTGCGGGGTGACCACAAATTTAAAGCTACCCCCTGCATGACCTTCAAAAATTAAGGGATCTTTAAGGGAGGTATAGTCCTGGGGTGATAGAAAATAATTTTTTAGTGTTACATCGGATGCGGGTGTGTTGCTAATAACGTATTTACTTATTTCCAGCACAGGCTTGAGATCGCCGGTCACCGTCAGATGCTGAGTGGAAAACGCAATGCACTCCATACCGACTACGTTTTTATAAATCATATAATTTTCAATACATTGCCGACCACTTAAAACAAGGTTCTCTGCTTCTTTATAGGCATTCGGGCAAAGATGAGGGTCAAATGTAAATGAAACATTGTGGCCAGCTATCAACGCAAGCTTAAGTTTTTCGTATGTCATATCGGGACCTTGCTCCATCGTTATATTGAAATCCCTGGGGACAGTAGTCTCCTGACAGGACAAGTGACGCTTCTTCAGGAGTAGTATTTTCAATACGCTACCAGGTTCCTGTACTGGAGCCTTTCGGTTCACTGCGTTTCCCACATCGCACCTTGCCAGCCAGAGCTCCGTACTATCAACATCGTCATCCCCGTCTGTCGCTCATTCACCCACCGCCTCTTTTGTAAGGTCCGTGAACCAGGCCTGATATAGCAGCCGGTGATTTAGCTGACTCACAGTTCGCTCTATGGCCAGAGTTC
Organism: Amanita fuliginea; assembly: GCA_023014435.1. Lineage (NCBI taxonomy): Eukaryota > Fungi > Basidiomycota > Agaricomycetes > Agaricales > Amanitaceae > Amanita > Amanita fuliginea. The sequence goes on from JAEBUQ010000022.1 coordinate 30,795, forward strand.
TCTCCGACACCAATGAAGTTCAAAGAGATAGAAACCCACCGTGAACGCATGAGGCTGGAGACATCAATGGCACAAGAAACAGTAACCATACCTTAACGCGTAGACAGCTTCCCGTTACCTGAAACAGAACCGTCTTACCAACGGACTGAGCAATTTTCATACGAACAAATGTGACGCTGTCACTTATTTTTATCGCCCACTGAATGAAAACGGCAGGTAGCCAGCTCCGCGTAGAACATAAAGACTGACACTGCTCTGCTGCGTGATGTCCACATCGGCATGCCAGTTCGAAGTAAAGAGGCCCTGCACAGGACAGGGCTAATCATGTAACCAAAGCAAGAACATTTGTGAGTTAACGACATAGTGCAGCAACACAATGGCGCTATATCACCGGCATTACAAATTGATGATGCAGAAATCCAGAGTTTTCTTGCTATCCTCGGTGTGTGCTGAAAATGTTTCACTACGTGCAAGTTTCATTGCGTGTGGCTGTTTCATTTTCCTGTCGGGTACAAATTCCCCGGGCGATCTTCTGCAGGCGTTGGTATGCGGCATAGCGCTGGCGATGTTTCCCCCGGTGCTGCGTCGAAGGGCGGTATTCTCCATCGGGTCCCCCCATTTGGGCCATAGCACCAGACACCTCCTTGCACAGTCGCCCAGCGACGGCAGCAAGCATCGCTGCGCCAAGTAATACGGGTTCCTGTGCCCTGCAGGTCAGAATCTTGCATCCACAGGCATCTGCCAGGAGCTGGCGTACCAGCGGATGCCGGCCTGCACCGCCGCTGATGACAATGCCGTTTATCTTGATGCCGCATTTTTTTTGCGCCTCAATAATTTGCCGCAGCCCATAACCAATGCTACATATTCCGGCCACATAGCGGGCGAGAAGTCCGTCATGATTGTCATCATCCAGGCTAAGCCCTGCAATGACGGCTCTTGTGTGCGGGTCGGCAAAGGGAGAACGATTGCCCAGAAACTCTGGTACCACATGCAAACCATCGGCAAGATTAACGGCATCTGAAGAACATCCCACAAGATCTATGACTTCCTGTGCCAGCTGGTCAGGCAGAGACTTGCCGGCGGCAGCCGCACGTGTTGTTGCTTGTGATGCCGCCGGGTGAGTAGCTAATAACCGCCGGATAGCTGCTCCTGCAGCGCTTTGCCCCCCTTCACATAACCAGAGGCCCGGGACCATTGCTGAGTAATAAGGACCCCAGATACCGGGGATGAGAACAGGCGAACGTGTAGAAGTCATCGTGCAACTCGAGGTGCCAAAGACATAAGCCATGTGGCACTGGACATCGTCAAACCCACCTAATGATCCAATGCCTCCGGCATGAGCATCAATGATGCCTGCGGCAACGGGAGTACCCGCCTGCAATCCCATTTTCCGGGCGGCCTCTGCAGTTAAACCCTGCCCACAGGGCGTGCCGGGAGCAATGACCTGTTTTCCAATACGACAAAAATGTTCTTCAGCCAGCTCACCCAGCCCAATACGATGAAAATAGTCCGGGTCCCAGCGTCGTTCGTGTGCCAGATAAGTCCACTTGCAGGTCACGGTACAGGTTGAGCGGGACAGGTCATTGGTGGCACGCCAGGTCAGATAATCTGCAAGATCAAAGAACTGCCATGTGGCATCGTATACCTCCCGCCGGTGTGTTTTAAGCCATAACAGCTTGGGAGTTTCCATCTCAGGCGATATTGTGCCACCCACATATTGCAACACAGGATGCCCGGTAGCATTAATCATGTCAGCCTGCTCCGTTGCCCGATGATCCATCCAGACAATGACGTTTCGTGTCGGATCCCCGGAGGGGCCAACGGCCAGGGGGGCACCACCAGGACCGACCACCACCAAAGAGCAGGTTGCATCAATTCCGATGCCTGAAACCATTGCAGGATTTACGCCTGCAATCGAAATGGCGGCGCCGACCGCTTCGCAGAGTGCCCGCCAGATATCCCCCGCTGACTGCTCGACAATATGCCCCGGCGCATGATAGATGACCAGAGGACGTGACGTAAAACTCAACATGGTTCCTGCAGTGTCAAATACGCCTGCTCTGACGCTGGCGGATCCGACATCAACACCAATAACGACGGGACCCTTGATCCGTATTGTTTTTTCTCTTTGCAACATAACGACTCCTTTCTTCCTGACCGAGGGGCAGTGATAAAACAGGAAAAATACAGCGGCCCGTTACAGGTCCAGGCTTGCCGGAAGCAGGACCAGATCGCGAACGGTGATATGCGAGGGACGGGTGAGCATAAAAAATACCGCCTCAGCCACATCCTCCGGATACATCAGGCTTCCGCTCGCCAGCGCTTCATCGAGCTTGGCCTGAGGCCAGTCATTGAGCAGTGCGGTATTCACCGGGCCTGGCAAAACAGCCCCTACACGCACACCTGAAGAAGCCAGTTGACGACGCAATGTATGGGCAAAGGCCTGGACAGAAAACTTGGACGCGGTATAGATGGGTTCCCAGACCACGGGGACCACACCAGCCACTGAACTGGTGAACAGGATGTTGCCGCTGCCCTGCGCCAGCAGGTGGGGCAAGACTGCGTGAACCGCACGAAAGGTCGCGTTAATATTAAGAGTTAACACGCGGTCCCAGACGTCTGGATCACCATCCACCACTGGGCCGCCCGTGTAAATCCCGGCATTGGCATGAAAAATATCAAGGCCACCCGCAGCATCCAGGATGCGGGGAAGTAACTGATCCACGGCACGGTTATCAAGCAGATCAACCGAAAGAGGTAGAGCATTTTCACCCATTTCCGCAACGACTTGTTCCAGTTGCTCGGTATCATGGTCAATCAGAACCACTCTTGCTCCGGCACTCAGAAGCCTGCGGGCACAGGCCAGACCAATGCCTGAAGCTGCACCAGTCACTGCGGCTACACTGCCCTGGAGTTGAAGACTGATGTGCCGTTTCGCTGACGTTGTCGTATCTGACAGGACAGGCACAGGTGCCTGTATAAATTGCTGGTGGTGCCATTTTTCTGTCTGTTGCAGGACTGTCATAGGTATTTCTCCAGGTGAAGTATGAAAAAATGGTCTCGTACAATTTGGTTTGAAAGAAACCACCGCGGGGGCTTCTTTTCGGTTTGTGCCCGACGTTTCAACAAATAATCTGCCATGTTGCCCCCGGTTAAACCGGTTGCGGCCTGGCAACCAACAGTTCGGATGATTGAGATAACGGCTGTGTGTTGTGAGGGGAAATAATCGGGTGAAATGCGATAGCCACCCGTTGTCCTGCCCGATAAAGTGCGCGTGTGCTGGCTCAGCGAGCCTCCCGGGTATTAGCCCGGGTGCCCCAGAGGCGCACCTTATGCATTGCATTGAGTTCATCCGTGTCATTCTTCTATTACTCTTTAATTAATACAGTATTCCTTGATTTTTGATCGTTATTTAATCCAAATTCAAGCATTCCTTGTTTTATTACAGTAATGCATGACGAAGATCTCAGTTTGACAGTTGATAATTCTGATATTCAAAGTCAGTCTGAGATTTCTGCGTGATTGGGAAAAGATTAAAAATCGCAAGGGCAAATGCGGGTATAACACAGGCAAAATTGGGTGTGCTTGCAGGTCTGGATGAAGAGTCGGCCAGTTCCCGTATCAGTTCTTACGAAAAGGAGACCCATGCTCCGGACTTTCAATTTGTCCGCAGGTTAGCGGCTGCACTGGATGTACCGGAGGCGTATTTTTATGCCGTTGATGACGATTTGGCTGAATTGATCCTGCAATACCACCGCTCTAAAAAAAGAAACCCAGGAGCCACAATTCTCCTCTCACCGAGATGAATTCAAAAGCTGGATGACGAAGAGCAGGGTGGAACTTCATCCTCCCTCCTCGTGCTTTAGTGTCACTCCAGCCCCAAACCCGCGGATACACTGTGATGTTAGAATGGATAGGCTTGTTGACCGAATCTATGCATAAAGACGGAAGCTCCCTGAACCAAAAGGGCGCCAGCTGTCGGGTAGGATAAATACCGAATCGCAGGCCCGGTAGTCGTTCCCGGGACGATAATGTTGCTCGGGCCTGGGCGTTGTCCGTTGAAAACGGCAAGAGATGTTTTCCATATCCATTACTGTTTTTGTCAGATATTAGAAATCAGCTTGCAAGCATTTCGCCTGAAAGAGATAAAAAACATTCAAAACAGGCCTGGTTTTACAGGTGCGATCCCGTGGCATGAAGAACGAAAAGCATTCCATCTGTCCATGCATTTTCAGCGGCCGATCAGCCATTGGAAGGTGACCCCTTTGGCGTTCCGGCAGAACAACCTGATGCTGCCGATGCCAAAAACCTTTCTCGCAAGAGCACTCATGTTGTAGGAGCTTACCGGTGGAAAAACGGCAGAAATGAATTGGTAGGCTGATCTCCAAAAACGATCTTTTGAAGTCCCTCCGGGACAGATGGAATTGAAAAGAGGGGGGTATTGCCGATCTCACGACGCAACCTTTAAGCAATTTCTGGTCCGATCAAGGATTACCTGTGCTTTTGTGGGGAGCCGTAAACGTCTCCGCCAGTATTTCAACAACGTGTTCCACATCCTGAAAAACGATGGGGGAGGACAGCTATAGTCGTGTTTATCGAGCTTAACTATAAAGTCACTCAGTAGTGTGGTAGCTGCTCAGCATAAGTTCCATTTACCAGGTATTTAGACAATTTTTATAATAGCATTTTATCAGGCGAGGAGGGGAGGCTATACGTTTTAGTTGTCACTCAGTTGCAATTGTTAACAACAACAGAGGTGTTTATAGAAAATGTAATTCCGTTGTTGTTGTCTTTTTCTAAGGGATTTGGTTGCCTGCTAAAGATGCATTTTATACGACGAACCCCGAAGTGGATCGTTGTCCTCTCTCGAGCTTTCATTGTATGAGTGTAGTGTGAAAAACATTCGACCTTGCATAATAATTTCGATATTTAAGCTAACCTGCGTTGTAATTGTGCACTGCTGTTTAAAACAATGATGTATTCATAATTTGTTAAAAGTAAAAAACTTAAATTATTTTGAATATAAAAAAATGAAAAGCAGTTTGTTATGATCAATAATAATGATGACTATGTGCCTGCATTGTATCTTAAATACAAAAAGAATTGATGTCTTTCTATATGAAAAATCGGTCAGGAATGTGACACCAGTTCGAACGTAAAGATTGAAGATATTATTACATTTCACTCAGGGAAGTGGATTTTCTTGAGGGAAGGCGTGTCATGTTGGTTTCGGACTCTGTGGATGGAATTGGAAAAATATCAGTGTGAAACACAAATTGCATATTGATAGTTATCATGATGTTAAAGTTGATGACTTATGAGCGGGACAGTCATCCACAGAGTATTAATAATATATAATTAAAATGGATTAAAATTATGACTGCAGAGTATAAGGCGCGGCTACTTATTGGATTGTGTGCCTTGGTCGGTATGAGTGTGGTTTATCTCCCTTCCGCCACCGCGGATAATTCGTTGGATCAAAAATTCCATGATATTGCCAACGAGTTGAATACCCGGATGAATAAAATTGATGACTGCGGTTCTGAACCTGCATGGACCTGCTCCGGGTTGGTCATGCGATCGACTCATTATCTGACATCAAAGCCAGATGCCACAATCACCTCCCACTATTACATTCGTAAAGATACAAACACAATGAATTTGTATAGTGAGTATGTGGGGATCGTTCTGGAATCTTCGCACGCCAACCTCGATTCTAGACTGCAGTGTATCTATCCACGTGACGCAGATACTGCGGGAGATTTGTCGGGGTATAGCAGGAGTGCGGAGAATTATCATTGTAGTGATAATAATACACAGTCTGACGCTAATGATTTAAGCTCATGTAAACATACATTAAGCGATCGAACAGATGACACCACTGACGCATGGTATAAGGCATTTACTAAGCACTATCCCGATCGTGAACAAGATGGTCGCAAGCAATGTTCGTTCAGTGTTAAGGATCCTGCTCAGTTTGCGGCGGCCATTAAAGCTTCCGCCGATAATCACAAAATTATTAAAAATAATCCCCTCAACGCAAACTGGAATGAACTTGTCGTTAAGCCCTGGGGAGAGACAGATATGCCTCACATCGAGGCGGTTTTCTACGCGAATCAGCCCGGAATGGGATTTGTTGACGCTGATTACACGGTTGCCAAAAAACTGGCGGAACAGTACCAGCAGAAAACAGGGGAGGCTATTCCTGTTGTGAAAATCGACCTGAACACGAGCAGGGTGGAGCTTACAGCATGGCGACCAGACGGGACGGATATACCCGGTACCGGTTTACTAAAAAATGACCTGTCGAATATCAGTGTTACTGGTACCGGGAGCATAGAAACCTGGGTGGATGGTTCATCGCACGACGACTGGACTGTTGGCTCGACGGTATCGCCAGATAAAACGCCAGTGGAAGTTCTGGGTGAGACAAACAGCGGCCTGCCATCCAGTCGATTTCACTCAGCGGTTAAACTGGCAGTAAACAACAAACCGGGTCGCATTTATGCCCGTGTGCACCTGACTGGAGGCGTAAATTATGTCATCAAATGGACTGATGCACGCGACCATTATCAGGCTGCAACTTTGCCTGAAGCAGATCAGTATACATGGCGAATTGGGGACTCTTCGGTCGAAACCGCCGAATACGATCATCAGGAAACCGTTGTGACGACAACCGAATGGACGGACCGGGAATATGCATTCACACCCACGAAGTCAGCAGATTATTACTTTTCTTTTCGGGGAAAAGCCCGGAGTGATGATAAATCAAGGGGAGCTCTGGTGACCCATGTGAGCATCACCATGAAGTAAAAACGGCAGAGACCTCAAGATTAAAAGAAGGAGCAAAGGATATGCCTGGTTTTGTATCAAGACTATTTTTCATTTGTATGCTTTGTACGTCTGTTCTGTCTGCCTGTGCCGTGCAGGCCGCCACAGGCAATGAGTTAAAGGATGTACTTCAGGGCTGTGAGGAGCAGTATCAAAAGACCGGGACCACCGGTGACTGCAGCCTGATGGACCATCAGGCCGGATATGCTGTTCTGAAAACAAAAACGGCCAGCGATAACCAGTTTCTTCTGCTGGCGATGGACAATGTCACTGGTATTGAAGATGAGGGCATCCTGACTCGTCCCTACACGTATCCGGTGAGTAGCTTGTTTTACAGTGCCTGGCAATCACGTGGTTTTGTTTTTGACCAACTAAAACTGCAAGGTAAAAAACTGGCGGAGAAGAATATTGCCCTGACCATCAATCCGGCAAATAGTCGGACACAAAATCATTTACACATTCATATATCCTGCCTGGCGGTAAAAACCCAGCAAAGCCTCAGTGCCCCTGATATCGAAAAACTGGGGTGGGGATGGGAAAGTAAGCCACTTAAAAATAAAGATGACCGGGACATTACCTATGATATCAGGAAGCTCAGTGCAACGGCTTTTCGCAATGAGAACATTTTCGATCTGGTACATGAGCGATATCAGAGCAACATGAAGTACGCAGAAGTGACGGTCATACGCGCGCGTACACGTCCGGACGAATTTCTTCTCCTGGTCAATCCGGGAAGCGCAGGTTCTCCCGCAACGGCGGAAGAGTTACAGGATCATGGCTGCGCTGTCGCTGAAGCCGTTCACTAGGCCTGCATGTAAGCATACCCGTTTGAGTTCCACGCACTTTTTGAAAGTTCTGGTTTTTCAGCCCTCAGCCGGTATTCCTCCGGCGTCATGTTATTCAGGGATTCATGGGGACGCTTGCTGCTGTATTCATTCAGCCCGCGCCCCGTGATTTCCCGTACTTCATTCAGCGTTCTGAACAGGTAAAAATCCAGGATTTCTGTCCGGTACGTCCGGTTGAACCGTTCGATATACGCATTCTGCGTCGGCTTACCCTGCTTGATAAATTCCAGTGCCACACCCTGTTCTTCAGCCCACTGCGCAAACGTCAGCGAGACCCGTTCCGGGCCGTTGTCCGTCCTCAGTTTCAGCTGATACCCCGGTTCGCCGCTATCCTGTCAGCACTCTGACCACCCGCTACGCCGGGATATTCAGAGCAATTCCTATTGCGAGGGCCTCACGGTTAAAGTCATCCACCACATTGAAGGTCCGAAAACGTTTGCCGCAGACCAGCGCAGCAGGCATAAACCTGTCGACGAGCTCTGGTTCCGTGTTCGCATGCTACCGCACAGCGGTGAACGAGAGGAGCTGATTGGTCACATGTAGTCTTGACGTGCAATGGTTTTTGATATCAAAACTGACCCTTTATACAAACAATGGTGGGATCGCGTTGCTTGTATGAAGACAATATTCCGTTGTCCTGATGGTGTTATCTACTACATATACGTCCCTGATTTCCGATAACCGGAAACAGGAGTCGCGCCAGCCACCCACAATGAATATAATTGATTGAAAAGTAACTGTTAAATTGAATGTTTTATTTACTCATTTAATTATCTTAGTCCCCCGGCATTGGGTCTTCTGGAAGAAATGCCCCGTGAAACTCCCCGGGCTGATTCTGATGCCACTGAAATCTTGTTCATGTCATTGCTTCCCGGCGACATCTGTCGCCGGGCTCCTGGCTACTGAATGGTAATGAGAAGGCTCTGCGAAGGCAGGCTGCCGCTGGACGCTGTCAGGGTCACGACCCCGGGCTTATCTGCGGTGATCAGTGGCCACCGCGCTTTCCCGGTACTGCTGTTGACGCTGATATCGCGCTGTGTCGGGTCACCTTCCCCGGCAAACTTCGCGTCCGCCGTGTTACCCGTCCCGGTCGAGAGGGTGAAGCGGATGCTGCCGGTCAGCACCGGACTGACGCCCGCCAGCAGCTCGGCGTAGTAATTGGTCCCGCCAAAACCGTCCCCAATATCGTTGAAGTCAATCTGCTGATCCTCTTTAGGATGAAGCACCAGGCTGGTCGGATCCTGCGCCGGTTTTGCCTTAAACGTCAGCGCCTCTGACAGGGAGGTGCCTTGCCCCTGTACGCGGGCATACAGGGTGAACGTGCCCTGTGGGTTTTTCACGTCCAGCTCAGGCAGATACACCCAGCCGTCAGTCCGGGCACTGGTGACCCTGAGGCTGGTCAGTCCGGAATCGGCAAAGGTCGCCCCTGCGGTATCTTTACTCTCAATCACGACCTCCAGCGCGAAGGTTGACAGCGGGTGGCTGTTGTTATCCAGCACCTTCATTTTCAGTTTGAGGTTGGTTTGCTCCCCGCATGCGACGGTCACCGGGTTGGTGACGCTCCACTGGACCCGGGCCACGGTACTGAAGTGGACGTTGACGGTGACCGGGGCGTACTCATCGTTCGGGGTCGAGAACGTAATGGTGCAGTCGTCACTGGCGGCATCATCGGTTGAAAATTGCGGCATCACCTGGTAACCCGTGTCTTCCTTCGGGGTCAGCGAGCCGTGGAGCGTGGCCTGGTTATGCTCATTAATGATGTACAGGTGATCGGTATTATTGATTTTGTACTCAATCTCCGGGGGTGTCCCGGTGCCCGGCACGACGGGCGGGTTGAAACTGACAGTCAGCGGGGCCTTGTCGCCTTTCCCGGTCTCCGCCAGGCCGGCAGAGAGCCAGATGTCGCGCGGATCTGCCACCAGGTTTTTGACGGAGGCGCTGCCAAGATGGACGTTCAGCCTGACGGGATCGGCGCCGTCGGCCGTGAAGGTCAGGGTTGCGCTGCCGGTGCGCTTGGGCTCCAGATAAACCGTGACGTTTCCTCCGGCGCGGGTGAAGGTCACTTTCTCAGTGCTGGGGTCAACGGCCAGGGTGGAGGGCTCGGATGACGCGACGGTGATATCGGCCTTGTCGACAGGGGTGTCTGTCCCTTTGTTCACCACGGACACGGTAAGGGCTTTCTCCCCGGTCGTTGGCCACTGCAGGGTGCTGTCGGGCAGGAGAAGTTTCCGGTCAGCAGCATAGATCCTGATTTCATACAGTGCTGCCGGGGCGGCTTCGGTGGCGATAGTCCAGGTTCTCAGGACCGCCCCCGCATGGCTGATGGTCAGCGTGGTGGAGTGGGTCCCCTGCTGGCCGGGTTTTGGGGTGAGGGTGAGGGTAAATTTCCCGCCAGCCTCCGTGGTGATCTGTTCGGGACTCACCGTCAGATACTGGCTGGCATCGAGCTTCGCGGCGAGCGATTCGCCGGCGCCGGCCGGGGTGCCGTTTTTCTTCAGGGTCAGCGTGACGGAGGTTGTTTTCGTGATGGTGGCGGGAATATCGCCCTCTATCGTCCAGCTCTCCCCCTTCAGAAGAAGTGGAAGTAGATCATTTCGCTGCGCATCATACGGCGTAAAAACGCCACTTTTCATGTAACCGACTCTCGCCATCTTGCGGAAATTACTCCCCATCATCAGACCGGCAGTCATGGCGCTGGAGGTATCAGCTTTTGGCGCTGTAGCGCGGAGAGTGTCTTGTGGAAGATAAAAATGAGGATTGTCTTTGCTCTGGGTTGACTGCCAGTATGTCCCGCCCTCACTGGTGGTCACATCACCCTGAAAGACAAAACGGATCATTTGATCGTTAACCGGGCTAATCCATGAAACGCCACGGTCCTGGGTTTGCTGCAGAGAGAACGCCCAGCGGGCCGGGTTTTGCACGTCGGTATCACCAGGCTGACTTCTTTCCAGCACTAATGCCTCTGGCACAGGGCCAGTCAGTCGAAAATTGTTAATGTCAGTGTCATCACTGTCATCTTCTCGATCCAGATAACCGTTAATCAGAGTGACCAGAGCTCCCTGGTTTCTGTTGTCGACCTTCGGGCATTCAAAGGAGATATACAACGTCTGAGAGGTGCCAGAATGGGTGTAGCTGATGCTTTTTTTGATCCATGCCCCCCACGCAGAAGTGTATTTTTGTTCCTTCAGGGCACTACTGCTGTGCACCTGATTGCCACTGGTCGAGATATGAACATGGTAATCGGTGTTATATGGCACGCTGTCACCAGGGATGTAATCAGCCAGATCATACCAGGTAAAAATGTAGCTGTGGTTTGGCTCGGCCTGAAATGCATGCCAGATGTTACCGTAACTCCCACTGTCCTTGACCAGCAGCCGAACCGCATTCCTGAGGTCAACCGTATTACCATTGCCCAGTTTGATATTATTGGCACCACTGTGTGTGATCGCACTATCATCAGGGCCAGTCGCCGCAACGGGCGCCCCTACCGTCCAGCCATTGATATTCGAACCACGATTGAAGGTCTGGGAATCGCGGGTAATCTGCGACTGATTTATATTGTCGTTAAAATCAATAAGTTTTGACATTATTTTCCTCCTGGAAAAAGTGTCGGTGATAAAAAATGGTGAGAATATATTCATCCGGATGGGATGAAAATCGACTTAAATGTGAGGTGGAATATATACAACAGGAAAATAAAAACCCAAAAAAACTTTTTATGTTAGCGTGAAGATAATTCATTTACCTGTTTTCACAGGCAGGGTTTTCTGTTTTTTACCACCCAGTGGAAATATTTAGGGTAGGGGGCTTTTGTGTTTATTTAAATAATGTTGCATATTGTATCGACGGGTGTGTTTATTTCCTGGAAACATAATGAATGACATTAAGAAATTACACTCCCTGTTTCAGACTTAGTCATATGTATTTATCCTGACGATATTTAGTGTAATGATAACCACTGCTTTCTTTCGACCCAGTCAGCGTGGATCTGCAAGCAAGAGCCGCTACCGGAACGCGATTTTTGTGTTTGAGCAGGGCGGACGTGCGGCCATCGGTGGGCTTTATTCATGCTGATAAATCGAAGAGTCTGTTTTTGCACGTTGCTGAGCCTTCTACCCAAAACAAAAAGGTGGCGATGGGTTTATCACCACCAGATAGTTGCAACAGAACCTTTGAAAAGAACCTTGCCGTGAGGGTACCCCCTGTTTACCAGGACGTGATCATTCCATGCCTGCAGGCATGTGGATCAAAACGTAGCCCAAAAACGCTTTTACAGACTAAACGGACTTTCTTTTTTGGAAAAATCAACCTTCACAACCGGAGGGGCCTGATTTAAGTCGATGCGCATCAGCTCTGCATATCCTTGTCGCCACTTTTTTGCACTTTCAGCACTGAAACCGTTAGCATAGAAAAATGCTTCAATGGGCAGTTTGCCAACATCCTCCGACGTGGTTTTAGGATACGGCCGGATCATCAATTCGTTCCATGATAAACGTCGATGATATTTAGTCGCTCTGACACCCGCGATAAACTCAACGGCATTCTGCGTGCTGAATGAGCAATAGCCATGAATATCCCGGCCAGCACCGTCTGTTTTTTCCCAGGCGCTCAGCAGCGAATCTTCATCTGCTTTTCTGATATCATCATCAGGAAGGTGTTGTATTAGGGCTTTATCATAACGACAGGAGCTTTTGTCCTGGCTCCAGTCCATAGGGGTGTTGAATAGTGGCCCCAAAACGGCCTTTACATCCGACCGGTTAAAATTAGGCTGGCACAGTGAAGCACCTCGGTTATATACCGCGATGTCATCAATCCCCGAATTTGTATCCGCATCCAGAGGATAAAGACAATCAATGTTGACGTTCTGGCCGTCAGCGATCTGATCTTCCTGCGATTTAAAAATAATACCGTTAGGACTTGAATACGAAATTTCAAATCCGTTTGATGCCGCATCTTTTCGGTAATAGAAAAATGAAATACCCGCATCACTTCTGCGCGGAGGATAATCCCATGGCATATGGCTTCCCGTACCGGCGGCGTGCATAATGACGCCGCTGCAGTATAATGCCGGTTTCTTGCCATTTTCACAGGACGAAACTTCAGAATTAAACCGTTTGTTCAGATTGTCCACAATGTCCTGAGGAGACAAATGCAGAGGTGTGTCATTTTCAGGTAAGTAAACAAAAGGGCCGGTCGTTTGCTTCGAATCAAAACCGATGAGTGGAATATTAGCCCCTGGCATTTTGTTTTTTAGACGGTTTTTATCAATCTGGCGGGTTTTCAGTGCAGTATTGTCTCCTGAGGTATAAATCAGGGCCAGGGGGGTCACCTCATCGGAAACTGCTGGCCAGTGACGGAACCAGACCTGCATCGGTTTCCTCTCGGGATTTGTTGTGTCACTTTTATTCAGTGACATAGCCTTGCTAAATTCCTGATGAATATGAACGCTAAGTGAACATTCTCCGTCCCATGTCCATCCAGACATACCGGGTCCAGTAGCCTGTCGGTTGCAGGTGGAAGCGTCCGAGTCCTCATAATTACTGGGATTATTCTTTTTTTTATCGCAACCAAATGCTTCCCGAACCGTGTTGTTATCTACTGACACAGGGCGAACACAGGCTGCCGACATAGATTTCTCGTCCGGGTTCAGGGCGAGTTTTTCTGAAAGAACCATCCCTGTGATTTTCTCAGGATATTTCAGATCCTGGCGTAAAAATAATACACCTGCCGAGGCCATTTCTTTCTCTGCACTGGTATCTGGAAGCGGCTTTATCAGCACTCCGCTACAGTTCAGTGCAGATACGGTGCTACCGCTACTGCTGATACAACTTTCATTGTTTTTTGTCCATTGTTCATTAAGTTCTTTCGCAACGCTGATACCGTCAGCGTGTACGGGAGATGCCAACATAGCGCCCGCAAGAATCAGCCCGGGCCCAGGCAGAAGAGAGAATATTTTGTGAAAATAAGGCATATGAATCTACTTTAAATATTAAATAAACAAGATGAGATAATAATATTTATTACAGTAAATAATTGGGCAAAATATTCACAATGATTAAAAGGGTTTTTAATTCGCAACCTGAAATGGTTTATATCACTGCGGGAGTAGCCTTTTTCGTTCTACTGGATGCGTGAACCAGAGGGCTGTGTTGCAAAAATCTGGCTGCAATAAATTTATCTCTCAACTGTGCCAGACCTGTCCATAGTGTACTGATATCGTTCAGATGATTTAGTCAGGGCGAACCCGGTGGCAGGCAACAGGATTATACAGCGTGAGGTCACATGCATTTCTTCTTCGGTCGCCCTGTATGACTGTCCCTTAAACCGTGCAGCCGGATTTGCCGAAAAAGATCGACAGCCAGCTCAAGCGACATCAGGCGGGGAGGGGAGTCTTATACCCGCCAGCCCTCTGTGCCACGGGGTTTTACTTCAGGGGCAGAGCAGGGCGGGCACAACTCATTTCTTGCTTCTTTCATTGTGGAACACACGAAGTCCGGAAATTTGGTCCATCATCGGGAGCAAAACCGCAGCGACGTGCGCTCGCTGCGACGGTAAAATCTGATCATCGACCTTCAGCGTGGCCAGCAGATCCCGCACATCCCGTTTCCATATACTGCACAGCTGTTGCAGCTCCGGGGTCCCATCGAGTTCTCCGCTTTTATGGCAGTAGCACCAGGCCTGTTCCAGTTCTGCTCCTCGCATTAAAAGACTGCTCGCCCATTGCCGGTAACGGTCACTGAAAATCAGCATATCATCATATGTTCTGAAGGCATTTTTCTGCTCTTCAAGCCAGACGGCTGCGGTCATCACCGCCAGGGCGCGGAACCCCGGAAACTCAGCGGCAAGTTCCGTCAGTTGCCGGTCAGAAACTTCTGTCCAGAGTCGATGCAGCCCGGACATGTACCCGGCGATATGCTCCAGTATATCCACTGGCCCTGTTACGCCATGTGAAGCCAGATATAACATTTGTTCGTCAATGGTCTGTACCAGTTGCCTGCATTCACTTATCTCCATAACGGTATGCCTCCAGTCATTTTGCGTTCCGTTTATTGCTCCCCGGCTGCATTGCTGTACGCCTTGCATTTTATTAGCAGGCCTGGCCAGCCTGAAAATTCGTCACTGTCTGATCACTGCAGAGATTCTCCTGCCTGCAGGTCAGTTTTATCATAAGGGGGAAAAACCGGGAGAATGTGTGGTCCAAAAATCGGAATTAGTCTCGCCAAAACGCGACTACCGGGGTCTCAGGCTGGCTGAGCAAGTCCACATTATCTATATAATACGAGCCATTACAGATAGTCAGTATGGCCTCATCTCTGGCGTGGCCGCATACGGTCCCCTGAGGACATACGGTCTCCCCGGAGCCGGAAATGCTACAGGCAGATATGTCACCAGTTCATCTGGCTTCACGACGCGGAAAACAGATTTAGCTGCAAAGGAGCGCTGATAAGCAGCGAATTCCGTCTCCAGATTTGGTAAGGAAAAGTGTCCCATCTGGTTTAGTTGTTCAAAACGTTCCAGCAGGAGATTGCCTCTGCCGGCAGTCCAGACTTTATCGATAAAGCCTTTAGTGGGTAATCCTGATCGCTCAGCAAAACTGCCTGCAAAACTGAGATTTAGAACCCCATCCCCTTGAGCTGAATAACATACAATTGTTCTGGCATAGTCAAAATTGTTAAAACTTTCAACAACGCCAGTATCCATCAGCATGTCCGCAAACTGGGCTCCGGTATAAAATTCCGAAGAACCATCGCTTCCCATAAACCTGACCACTCCAACGCCATCAAACTCAATACCATGTCCAAAAATATTTAATCGCCGCGCGCCACGATAAGTATCCTCAAACATAAAGATAAATGAGTGATCATACGCCTGACCTAATACATTAAAGCCGCGCTCACCAGCCCCCCAACTCATCGGTTTCCCGGCGCTGTTGAGTGTAATAGAGCGTCTTAGCTTACTGAATCTTCCCGGACCAAACCCGGCCAGAGATGCTGTTGCACTCAACCCTGCAGCGATACCCACCTGCCACCAGTTAATGTTCTGCCCGTCAATCAGTTCAGTGATGAGCTCTGCGCCCGCTCCAATAGTTGCATTTCCGGCCACCGTGATCATCAGCGCCACTGCAACTGGCATGGCCGCCCCTTCCGTCAGAATGCTGAGCGCCATTCCCGCAAAAAAGCCCAAAGCTATCCCAATCCCCTGACCCAGACTGAAGTGTCCTGACGGGTCTGCGCGATTGATCGGGTCGTCGGTACAGTATGCGTATGAGTTAATGCCACCTGCTCCAAAGGGACTCCAGCTGTCCGGGACAGTAAAGCGCCTCAGTACCGGATTATACGCCCGGTAGCCATTACCTGAATGAGAAAGGTTGCTGACCGGATCGGGGCGCTGTCCGTTAAAACCTGCGAGACAGTATTCCATGCTTGCCGCCGTTTTGACTGATATCCGATAAAATACGCACAGAGTTCTGTCGGAAGGAAAAGAAAAATATTCACACTAACCATAGTGTTACAGATGCATTAACGCAGAGAAGCCAGCATTTATCAGACAGGTATAACCTGTTTAGAGCCTTTGCCCTGAATAGCCAGACATGCCAACAGCGACAACGAACTTTCATTACGCTGTCGGAGTGGTCCCGGCAAGGCGTAGCCGCCGGCGGGGCGTATCTCCGCGTTACCCGCCGTAAGGCGGTTACGAGCGTGTTCGGTATTCTTACAGCGAAATACGTTCAAGTGATCATTTTTAGTTACAACATGCCTGTATTAAGTAATACATCCCCCCAGCCTTTATGGCTGGGGGGAATGGTCTGGCAGGGGGAAGGGGGGGGCGGTGTCATAAATGGTCTGCAATATCCGGGGCCCGTCGCGTGCGACGGGAGGTATCTTCTTGCCACGAATTTCCCCGATGCTGATGCTATGGTTCTGGTCATGTTTATATATGAATGATGTAACTAAACTCGTTATCCGATCACTCAGTCGTGGCCTGCACGTGTACGAACTGGCACACAGGTAAGACTTCAAACCGGGGACATGAGTAACAGGTTATAACTGGTACGGTAAACTGAGTGAGGAGGTTTATCCGGCCAGGTAAACCTGCTGGAGATGGGCGTCATGAAAGAATGCACCTGACAATGGAGGGAGCACTCAACCAACACTGCGTATTTTCTTCTCGGGAAGAACAGCGACAATGGTTCGGCAGCTATGCCGGACTGGCCCCAGTGAGCCCACGATACCCTGAATAAACTATGGGACTGCATTGATCATGTCTGTCTCAAAGACCTGGGCTTGGGTACATATTTCTTTCACTCGCGCCCAGCAATCTGTGATAGCGGGAGAATGTTCATTGTACGAGGACTCGCTTTTATCGATCCTGAATTTTTTCTTTACGCCCCCACCAGCACCGGAAAGTTTATTTTCGACTGCGATATCACATTCTATATTTCCCCTCATCAGTGGTTCTCCCTCAGGCACCGTGGCTGCGGCCAGCCAGGTGCCTGAGGACTGGGCTGGCAAACAGAACACGGTGTGAGACCCACGTATCATCGGTAGCAACCAGCTTTCCAGCACACTGGATAATGCCTGAACGGTATCGGTGACAGGGGGACAGGGCTGTGCACAGGGTAGGGTTTTCCAGCCGTGAGTCTGTGCCAGCGCTTCAATTTGACGGCCATAATCTAGGTAATTCTTCGTCGACACATCCACATCAAGATGTATGATCAACATGTCATACCGTGTAAGCAGAGGGTGATCGTCGGTCGAGCCCTCATGCAATTCGCGCTGTTGATGACACCATTTTAACACTCCGCCCCAGCCGCCCCCCAGGGGCGGTTGTAAGGGTTGAGGCTGCTCCGGGTCAGATTGTAGTGGTTCAGGTTGCAGCAACGTTAAAATAAACGGCTGTGCCATAAAAGCGCGAAGCGCAGCGTGGATGACAGGGTAATCGGTGGCGCCTTCCGCCACTAAGGCAATCCGCAAATCAGACATTTGGCACCGCGCCAAGAGAGCCCATCAGCCATAAGCGTGACAGAGGGTACTGGGCATTTAATTTTCGCATCCCGTCGGTGAGCTCGATACGGCTGACCCGTGTGAGGCCGTTACTGTTTCGTTCGACAGCAAACAAACGGACTTCAGGATCGTCCAGGTTTAACCCGTCCAGTACCGCCGGGTTATGTGCAGTGAAAAGCAATTGCTTGTCTTTGTCTGAGGCGAGCAACCATCCGGGTAAACACTTGATAAGTTTAGTGAGCAATCTGGGATTCAGGGCCTGATCCAGATTGTCAATAGCGAAGCATCGGGGGGAGCTATTCAGTATGCACAAGCAAGCCGTGAAGAGTATGTACAAGGCCCCTTCACTGGCATCATATGCCGTCAATTCTCTCCGGCTGCTCATCATGAATTTATCTGTAAATCTGAGGATGTTTTTTGATCGGGGAACATGGGAGGACAAAAGTGTATTCGCCTGCGTTGTCACGTCAATATTTTCGACCCAATCAATAAGCGCCTGCACCTCTTTAAGAAGCAAGCTCCCGTTTTCCTGAGTGTTTAATTGTTTACACAATGAGTCAAAAGCCTCTGCCAACAAACCACCATTTAGCCCAACAGGGGGTCTGCTTTGCTGATCCGGAGAGATACTTCGAAGAGAAGGGGTATTGGGTGTATAAATTGCGTAATTTTGCAATGTATTCATCAAATAGCTTGCAGCATTCATCTCCTCAAGTTCGACCAGTTTCAGTGCGGCAAGACCGAGTTTCGGGTTAAGGTTTTTTTTCCCCCGAACGCCTTGTGAAATAACTTCGTTAAGGCCATCGCTGAGATATTCGGTCTTGAAGGACCATGCCGGTTCGGGGGACTTAATGGGATTAAGCAAAGATACCCTGTAGCATTCATTCACATCGCCCACGACCTCCAGGCCAATGTGGGCGGGGGAACGCTCGCTCTTGAACGAGCTTTTATAGAGCCCGGCGACACCAGCCCTCACTCCACGGCGGAGCAGGCTCTCGGCATCAACAACACCATTTGCTGCAGCACTCAGGACGCCTAAAGCTTCAAGAATATTACTTTTTCCGACGCCATTCGCGCCAATAAAACAGTTGACCCGGCCTAACTCTATAGGTTGTTCAAGAATGAGCGACTTGAATCCACTTATGTTCAGTTTGCGAATCATGTGTTTGGACCTGGATTAAATGAGTTATTCATCACGAGAAGTCGCGATACGGCTGCCTGATTTAAACAGAATAATACTTAAGCGCATAAATTTCAAAGATTTATGAAGATAATCTCCGGGGCACGATTCACAGTGCAACGTGCTTTAGGCGAGGATGTGGCCGGATTAATTTGTCCATCCAGACAGGGAAGGAAACGGCAGATTCTTCCATGAAAAGTTGCTCATCGGATAACGGGCTTCGCCGGGTGACAGTGCCACTGAGTCACAACGTCATATTCAGCGCCTGCCGGCATCTCCATACTGCGTGGCGGCATCTGTAATGCTTACGCTTACTGTGAATATTTTTCTTTTCCTTCAGACGACACTTTGTGCGAATTATTATCAGATACCAGTCAATCACGGCGGCAAGCATGGAATTCTGCCTCGCAGGTTTTAACGGACAGCGCCCGGATCCGATCAGCGGATATTCTCAATTGGGAAATGGCTACCGGGCCTGCAACCCGGTTCTCGGACGGTTTACCGCCCCGGACAATATAAGCCCCTTCGGGGCAGGCGGTATCAATTCTTACGTGTACTGCGCAGATGACCCGGTCAACCGGACAGACCCGTCGGGCCATTTCAGTCTGGGACAGGGGCTTGGCATGGCGCTGGCTATGGTGGGCGGGCTTGTGCTCGGTGTGCTGACTGAGGGGATGGCTCTGTCGGTTGTGGCGTTACTGTTGGCCAACGTTGCCGGTGACGCGGCGAATGGGGCGATCTCTGAGCTCGCGACGGAAGCAGTGGATGGGCAGCCGATTAACGGCGGTAAGGTGGGGATGGCAGCGTTGATAAATTCGGGGCTTTCACTGGCCGGATTCAGTCTGGGAAGGCTCAGTAAGCTAAAAGGCTCCAGTAACCGTCCCTTTGGCGGGTTAATGATGACGCCCGCTTCGGCTACCGAAGAAATAAACACGGTTGATCCTACGCTATCCCTGAACAGCAGGAAATTGCATGAACAGTGGTTTACAGGCCCCCTGTATAGAGTGGAAAAGCCAACCATTGATACAGACAACATTCTGGCAAACGGTTTTACCCCGTCGCGTAATTATGGTGCCGTAAAAAAAATGTTACCTTCAGAGTCTGAGGCCCTTATTGTTTCAGGTTCAAAAGCTGGGGCAGCCAGGTTCAATCAAAAAATCTATAAGGGAAACGGACGCCTGTTTGAAATTAGCGGAAATCAAGAAGAGAATGTTCCTCTTCATGTGAAAGGGGTATCACTGAATGAGAATTTCCGAATAAACAGAGAAAATTTGCGCCAGCATCTGTCAACGCCAGAGATGCGGGTGTTGAGTTTCGCCGATCATGATGATCTCACACGATACAGTATTCGGGCTAATGAGTATGACGAAATTCATGTCTATCTGGATCAGATACGTGTGGAAAATATTACCGAACTGATCGAGTAACTTATCGTTTTCCGCGGTGAAGCATCCGCAGGATACAGGCGAATTCATTCAAACTGCTAGTTTTGAAAACGGCCCATTGTGGTGAACCATCCTCATCAGATTGGGGATATAAATGCCCGAAACGGCAGAAGGGTCAACTGGGTCAGGATAGCCTGCTCAGGCAAATTTTTTGCCATAATTATCGTTATGTAATGGAGAATTATATGATGAGGCAGAGCAAACTCAAATCCCTGTTACCACCGAAGGGCTGGCAGAATCCGCATTGTGAGGAGACCGGCTATCAGTTGAATGCAACAGAACCAAAACGGATGGCTGTATACGTAGCATGATTAATTTGCACTATGGCTACTCTTGTTTTTTTATGCTCCAACAACAGTGACAAATATGGAATACGGCCTCGCAGGTTTTAACGGACAACGCCTGGCCCCGGTCAACGGGCTTTTTCATTCAGGTAATGGCTACCGGGCATATAGCCCGGTGCTCGGGCGGTTTACTGCTCCGGATAGCTGGAGTCCTTTCGGCGCAGGCGGCATTAACCCGTATGCGTACTGCATCGGGGACCCGGTCAATCGCGCAGACCCGTCAGGACACTTCAGCCTGGGTCAGAGCATCGGCATGGCTCTGGGTATTGTGGTAGGGATAGCGCTCAGTGCTCTGACTGAAGGGCTGGCTCTGGGGCCCATCTCATCGCTGCTAGCCAATGTGGTGGGCGATGCATTTATAGGGGTGGGGTCGGAACTGGCCGCGAACAGTATTGATTGTCAGCGGGTAAACGCAGGGCAGTTGGGTATCGCTGCCGGGGCCGGTGTACTGACAGGCCTGCTCTTTAATGGTATGGGGATGATTGGCCGTAAACTGAAGGGACCCGGTAACCGACCTTTCGGTGGGTTAATGCTGGCAGCAAGAAAAAGAAATAACTGGCGAGGCCTTTGGGGAACAAAACCACGTATATCCCAACCTGAGCAGTTAAGAATTTATAATGATACTTATCCTCGTTTTATGAGCAATAAAAAAAATATGCTGGATGAAGAAATAGCCAGCGCGAAATTGGCTACTGCAACCCGTGGGGGTAGAACCTTAACTATTCACAATCTGTATGAGCTAAAACAATATGTTTATTTCCATGATGGTTACTTTCATAAATTTGTGCTTTCAGAGCAAAACAAACTTGCCATAAGCTCAATCCCAGATATAAGGGAATTTAAAACCATAAGTCATCAGGCACTGTCATTCATAGAAAACATAGAAGAGCCAGTGAAAACAGCAGGCACTATCAGTGCCAATGAACAAGGGATATTTAAAATAACGAACCAGTCCGGTCATTACCGTCCCTCCTCAGAAAGCTTGAAACACATGGAAGCATTATTTGCAAAATGGGGGACTATTCCACAGATCGAGAGCATGGTTATCATGTAGAAGTAGCGGATAAAACCTGGCCTGTCATGCTCATGACGGAAGATACGCCCTAACGACTTCTGCTAACAAACATGTCAGGCTCGTTTTAACCCCTTCAGGAAGGAATTATTGTATATAACTGGTTAAACTGGAGCCAATTCCATAATAATAGCAATGAGAGCAATGGGATGAAATAAACTCAAGCCCCCTGGAGATATTCGATGCCGGATGATCCACAACGGAATAATCTTTTTCGGCGATAAACTCCTCAGCATGTGAGAGTTGAGGAAGGGCTCCGTTTGGGAAACGGGAAATATTGTACGTTAAGATGATTTTTTGTACTGGCTAACATCAACTGGCCGCAAAGAACGATACTTCCCTTCAGCAAGTTTTTTATTGTTTCGCCAGATATAGTCCCCCGTCAGATTAATGTGCTCCCAGCCCAGCGGAGACAAGTGTGACAACAACTGATCATTGATATGTAGCCCTTTCTTTTTCAGTAAATTAATGGCGTTTTCTATATACACAGTATTCCACAATGTGATCGCGGCTGTGAGCAGCGTAAGCCCACTGGCGCGGTAACTCTGGTTTTCCAGGCCACGATCCCTTATTTCGCCCAGACGATGCATGAAAACGGCTCTGGCAAGGGCATTCCGGGCTTCCCCTTTGTTCAGTCCTGCCTGAACTCTGCGACGTAGTGAAGGATCGCGGAACCAGTCCAGCATAAACAGTGTTCGTTCAATGCGACCGATTTCCCTCAGTGCCTTAGCAAGCCCATTCTGTTTCGGATAGCTGGCCAGTTTTTTCAGCATCAGAGAAGCGGTCACCGTTCCCTGCTTTATTGAGGTCGCCAGCCTCAGAATTTCATTCCAGTGCATTTCTATCTCTTTGATATTCAGTGGAGTTGTGGAAATAATTGACTGTAGCGCAGGATATTTATCAACCTTCCCCTGAATAAACAACCGCTTGTCGTGAAGATCCCTGATCCTTGGTGCAAAAGCGAACCCCAACAGATGCATCAGCGCGAAAACATGCTCCGTGAAGCCTGCCGTATCGGTGTAATGCTCCGTTATTTCAAGGTCACTTTCGTGATACAGCAGGCCATCAAGTACGTGGGTGGAGTCACGCACCCGACTAATCACTTTGGTGTAAAACGGGCTGTACTGGTCAGAAATATGCGTATAAAACTGTACCCCCGGCTCCTGACCGTACTTCAGATTGACCTGACCCGCATAGCGACCATGGCTGCCAACCCGAAAATTCTGGCCGTCAGAAGATGAGGTTGAACCGTCGCCCCACAAAGCCGCCAGCGGACGTGACTTCTGGGCATTAACCAGTTCCGCCAGTGCAGCAGAGTACGTTTCATCACGGATGTACCATGCCTGCATGTTTTCCAGCGTAGCCCGCGTGGTTCCCGGACAGGACTTTGCCATTTTGGTCAGCCCCAGATTGATGCCATCCGCCAAGATGGTGGTAAGCAGCAAACGGTTATCCTGCGGGCAGGTTAGTGGGTTCTTAAGATGAGTAAAGTGTTGCGTGAAGGCTGTCCATCGCTCAACTTCGTCGAGTATTTCTGTAATTTTGGGGTGCGGCAGCATGTTGTAAATCAGGTCTGCCAGTGGTGAGACTGTTGAAGGAATGCTGTTATCCAGTGGGGTGATCTTTACACCTTTATCTGAAATATCCACATCAGGAAGATCCCCAGCAGCAGCCATTGCGTTAACTTCCTCCAGGCGGGAGGCCAGGAGCGTCAGCCTCGCCTTAAGGTAAGCTCCGCATTCTGTTTCAACAGGTAAATTTAACTGGTTATTATTCAATAACTTTTCGAAATCGTTGCCTGGCATAAGATAGTCATCAAAGTTTTTGTACCGCCGGGAGCCCCGAACCCAGATATCACCAGCCCGCAGCGCCCCCTTCAGCTCGTTCATTGCGCAAATTTCATAGTATTGCCGGTCAATACCAGAGGGAGTGATCACCATCTTTTTCCAGCTCTCAGGAATAAAATCCAGCGGTGCCGATGAAGGAACCTTTCGTAGCTGTTTACGGTACATCTCACGGATAGTATCAAGGGCATCATTAAGTGGTAAGGCGACCGAAGTGGCCTTCAGTTGCAGGGCCGATAACAACCGGGAAGAATATTTGCGCAGCGTGCTGAATTTTTCGGTAATAAGATGAAGCGGTTCGAAATTATCCTTGCGTGCAAGATGCCGGGTTTCCTCCAGACTGGCGGCAAAATCTTCCCACGGTAATATCCGTTCAACAGCAGACAGAGGATCTTCGCCTGCGTTGCGTGCATCCAGGATAGCCTGTCCAACGGAAACATACTGACGTAATTTCTGCTGTATCAGATTGCCCGTTTTCTGAAGGCGTTCGGCCTGCTGACGTTTTGCCCGGCTGAACATACTGCCCAGTATACGTTCATGCAGTTCTATAATTTCATCAATGATTGTGGCTCTGGCCTCAGTCAGTACACAGACCATCGTTGCATATCGACGTGCAGGGGCAAAATCAGCCAGATCGCGGTTACTCATTTTGCGGCCTTCACGCGCGAGTTTCAGCAACCGATTCTGGTGAACCGTTCTCTCCACACCTTCCGGTAGCGCCAGTGCTTCAATGGCGTTAAGGCGGTCTATATGTTGCAGTACATTCTTTCCATTGATCTTTCCCGGAGGCTGAAGCAGCCACGTCAAACGGGAGATTTGTTTTTCAGTTGTCACCAGTAGCGCATCAAACGCGGATTTATGCGTGATACCAAGATGTGCATTCAAAGCGGTATAAACCGCTTTATCACCCAGCGTCATTGCTTCAGCACAGGTACGTTCCACAACATCAATACCAGGAATAATAATTCGCTGTTGATGCAGATGCTTCAGTAATTCCTCTGCGATAAGTATGCCTCGATCGGTCCTGGTAGACAGAGGAAGTAGATGCTGGATGCATTCTTTCTGAAGTGCCCCATTAAAGGCCTTCAGTTCCAGATACCGATACAGTTCCCCCAGATGCTCGCGCCGGGTTGTATCACGGCCGGAAATATATTCCTGCCAGAGTTCTGATGAAAGTTTAAGTCGGGATCCGATAATTTGGAGAAATTCTGCGGGTGGGGACGATTTCTTATCCGGGGCAAAACCGATATTTTTCAGGTAACAGAGAAGAACGGCAAAACCAAACCGACTGGCAGGTTTACGGTGAGCATTAATAAATGCCAGATCCTGCTCACTGAAATACGCCATCCGGGTCAGCGTTAACTCATCGTCCGGTAATGCCAGCAATGATTCTCTTTCCGACAGCGAAAGGATCTGCCTCCTTGCCATATAGTTTCCCTCGTAAATTATTTGATGCGGTATTTTTAACAAAAATGGTTATCGCATAAGGGTACACCCTGACGCCACAGCCAAAACGTGACGGCACACGATGAATGACATAACCTATATGCGATAGAATAAATGCAATAACTTAAATGCGATAATGTGGTGAAAAAAATGTTCATCAGAGCTTATTTGAGGGCATCGACGGAAGATCAGTTCGCCGATCGGGCAAAAGAGATGCTGGAGCAGTTTGTTCAGGAGCGGGGACATAAAATCGCCAGTTACTACCGAGAGAACATCAGTGGTACAAAACTTGACCGTCCGGAACTGGGACGTTTACTGATGGACAGTCACCACAATGATATTTTGCTGGTCGAGCAGATAGACCGCCTGACCCGTCTGAGTAACAGCGACTGGATGACGCTGAAAAAGCAGATAGAACAACACGAGCTGCGGATTGTCAGCCTGGATGTGCCCACCTCATGGCAGGCGCTATCAGATAAAGACCCTTCGCAGGCTGACCCGATCACCCGCGCCGTGATAACCGCCATCAATAACATGCTTATCGATCTGATGGCCGCGATGTCGCATAAGGACTGGCTGAGTCGCCGCCAGCGGCAAAAGCAAGGAATTGAACGGGCCCATACGATGGGTAAATACCGGGGAAAACAGGCCGATCAGGAACGACATCAGAAAGTCCTGTACTACCGGCAGGTAAAGAAACTGAGCATCCGTGAAACGGCAGATGCGACAGGGTACAGCCCCTCCCAGATATGCCGCATTCAGGCACTGTACCGGCAATCAGAAACGGAGAATTTGGGTTAAGTTGTGATTGTTGTATGATGTCGGTGAGTATAACCACTTATATATTGAGGGATTAATATAGATGACAAGTCAGACCACGCCAGCCGGAAATAACACAACATCCACCCGACTGAAATTACAGTCCACCGGCGTCACGGCGTACTGCACCTTTGGGCCTGCCCTCTATTTTCATCCCGACAGCGAAACCCTGATAGCCGTCGATGCCTGTGATAATGATGCCATTGAGCGGGAGCATGGTCGGCTGGAAAAGCTGCTGGCAACCCGGATCGATGCCCAGCTACGCATTGATGACCTGACAAAGCAGATGACTGCGCTGGACTGGCATCAGGTCGCGGAGCGAAATCGCCTCGAAACACAGCTAAATCAGGAATATCAGCAGCTCGACGGTGCCATCGGAGCGCTGCGAAACGAGCTTCAGGAGCTGACACCGGCCAGCCAGCTTCCTGAGGCGACACTGCTGGACGATAACGCCAAAAAAAGCGCCATCGGCATTATGGAGATGATCGAAATCCGGGGTGGTGGATACCGTGGCGGCCGCTACACCTATGTCCGTTCCGATAAAATCCGCAGCCACTGGCGGCGCTATCGCCTGAACGACGGTGAAAAACCGCTGGCGACAAAGAGTTTTATTAAAATAGTCAGTCATACTGGCGAAGATGGCGTCACCCGAACGCGGCAGGAAATCGATACAGAGAAGCTGAAATCACAGCTGGCAAAAGTAAAACCATCCATGACCATCTGGGAACAGAAGCTGATTGATGACCATGTGGACGTCCTGACGGACTGGGCCAGAGAACTGAATGACAGCCTGAAAAAACATGCTGAATCGGAAAGCGGCAACATCGTTTTTGACGGACAGGCCCAACTGATGCGCTGGACTTACGGTGCCGGCCTCAAAGGTACCCTGAACCCTTTCGAATACGACATCCGCACCGGCAAGGTAAAACCAACCGCCACGGCCAGCGGTAAACTGAGCGCCTACGCCAGTCTCGCACTGGCCGAAGCCAAAAGCACCGCAAAAGTCTACTGGCCTGATCATGCCGGAACCCGTATCTGCTACCCGCTGGACCCGGTACGAATCCCCGGTGGCGGCATGGGGCTGCTCGGCGTTCTGCGCTTTGACCTTGAGCTGGCCCTGTCCGGCAGTATCGGAGCCAGTCTGGGGATCGAAGCCGGCGTCAGCTTCTCCGGGGATGTGGTGAAAGGCCTTCCCGTCAAAGCAACACCAACAGGCACCCCCGGACAGTGGCGCAACGTTGACATTTCCAAAGCGGCCGAAGAAGTGAAACCCGCTGCTGAGCTGAGCTTGTTTGCCGGCGCGGAAGCCGGGGCCAACCTCTCAGGAAAAATGGTCTGGCTCAACCCGGACCAGGCTGGTAAGGGTAGTGAAAAATTCACCTCACTGGCGAAAGTTGCCGTGGGTGTGACCGGGCAGGCAGGTTTGGGCATGAGCGGCAGCATGAAATTCAGCTGGACAGACGGCAAGGTTCGCATCCTGGTTAAAGGCGGTATCTGCTCCGGTCTCGGTGCAAAAGGCTCAGTAGCCCTTGATGTGGATGGGCAGGCTATCATGAAAGAGTTTATGCCCTGCCTCGCCTATATGCTGCGCAATGCCGACTATACACGCCTGATGAGTATCATGGCGGAAGACGATTATCGTTACTTCTGCGCCATCCCGTTACTCGCCGGCATGTACAACCTGAACCGGGCGATCGATGCAGCAGATGCTATCGGTACCGCCCTTAAAACCGGCTGGGATGACAAGGAGGCCCGCGTAAGGCTGATGGAAAAAATACTCGATAATGATGAGTATCTGAAATACGCCCCGCCGGAAAGTAAAGGTGCCGCCATTGCAGCCCTGATTGAAACCAGTTTCTGGGATGAAGTTGCCAGCCCTGCCAGCCATCAGGGAGAAGCCTGTGAGGGGGGCACCACCTTTGCCAGCCGTAAACGCGCCATTCTTGCCGTCCTGCGCTGGGTGCAGTCAAAACGTGAATACGAGAATATCATGCAGCACCTGTCTACCACGATTGGCGAAAAAGGCGACTGGAAAGCCAACGAAGCCCGCGTTATAGCGTTTCTGGCTGAAGGTGAGCAGCCACGCGAATATGGAGCCGATGCCAGCTTCATTCCGGGTGCACAGAAGATCATCATCACCCCCAGCCACTATGCGGAAAACCTGCATGCCATTTACACCCATTTGCCTGATGCACCCGCCGTTTCACCGGGTCACCCGAACGAATTCATGCTCCCCCTTACGCCAGTGTCGCCGTCATTCCTGCACAGCTGCACCACCTACATAACCACCCAGCACGGACGATAAACCATGACCGGACAGACTCTTTCACGCTTAACCCTGACAGCACTGGTACTGATCGCCATCACTGGCTGTCGTGATGAGCAAAAAATAAAAGCTGACCAGGACTCACTGGTTCGTACATCGCTGGAAAATCTGATAACAGTGAAGGGAGGTGAGTTTCAGATGGGGGATTTTGGTCCCTTGGTGGCAGAAAAACTGCCCTACAACTTCGACCGGGACACTCCCCTTCATCCGGTTACACTATCCGACTTCCGTATCGGAAAATACCGTGTCACCTGGGGGGCGTTTAATCACTGGCTCGTTATTCAGGGGCGGGATAAGAACACTATCTACCAGATGATAGCGCAGGGAAAACATTTCAGTAAAGAAGACAAAGCTGCGCTGGGGGAAACATATCCTGCCACGGCAAGCTGGCAGGACGCCCGCGGCTACTGTCAGTGGCTCGGGAAAGTAAGTAATCGCAGCATGGACCTGCCCAGCGAAGCGCAGTGGGAGTACGCCGCCCGCAGCCGGGGACAGTTTCTGATTTACGGTAACAGCACTAACCGCTGGTACTACGATTACGACAACGCCCGTAACTTTACCTCCAGTATGCACAAAAAACCTGTCGGCAGTTTCCCTCCTAATCCTCTTGGCCTCTACGACATGATGGGGAACGGCGCGGACTGGGTAAAAGACTGGTATGCGGCAGATTACTACCTCCACTCACCTGAAAACGATCCGCAGGGGCCAGCATCCGGCGAAAAAAAAGTTCGGCGTGGCCTTATTGAAGGCGGCGACTCCTATACGATAACCCGCAGAAAAAGCAAGCCAGATAACGAATGGGGTTCGGAGTTCCGCTGTGTGGAGAACAGTCCATTAAAGTGATTAAGTTATTTCCTGCACACGACGTGGTCGCCCGGTGAAAAACAACGAATTTGACAGAAAAAAATCCTGAGACATGTGTGCAAGCCAAGGGTGTCATAGAGCGCTTGGGCTGAGTACTTACAGTATCTGAGTGGCCGAAATTTGATCTTAACGTACAATATTTTTCGTTTCCCAAACGGAGTCCAGGAAGTCAAATTTAAATTAAGAACAAAGCCTTGAACATAAACGCTCCATTTTAAAGGGAGAAACGCTCACTGAAACTGCCGTTTTTGAATATCAAGTAATTCATAATATTCACCACGCTTTGACTCAAGAAATTCAGGCGAACCTTCCTCAACAATCCTGCCTTTTTTGAGAACAACAATTCTTGTTAAGTTTTTAACAGAGCCCAGACGATGTGTCACCATCACAGACGTCCTGCCGGCAGAAATATGGCTGAACTTTTTAAAGATATCGGATTCAACCCGGGGATCCATCGCACTGGTAGGCTCATCTAATATCACCAGGCTACCGTTAGCATAAATAGCCCGGGCAAGTGCCAGTCTCTGCCATTGCCCTCCGGATAAGTCGGTACCTGAAAACTCTTTCCCGATCAATGTATCTGGCTGAATGGAGTCGCTAAACTCAAACTGCGCATCATCACAGGCTTCTCTGAAAGAAATTGTGTCTGGTGAATTGTTAGGGGAGCCAAAAGTTACATTGTCCTTTATCGATACATTGTAATGCCCAAAGTCCTGAAAAACTGCACTGATGAGCTCACGCCATGAATGAATGTCGTACATATTTAAATCAACACCGTTACATAATATCTTTCCAGACGTCGGCTTGTATAACCCGCAAAGCAGTTTAATTAACGTACTTTTCCCGGCACCATTTTCTCCGACGATAGCTAGGTGATCGCCTGCAGAAATTGTCAGGTTTATATTGCTGAGAACCTCATGGCCACCCTGGTAGGAAAAACAGACATCAACGAAATCGACCCGCTGTAGCGGCCCCTTAAACTTCAGGCCTTCAGCGTGCAGCTGAGATTCTGACAGTGTTTCCAGGTCCATGAGTCTGGAGAAGAAACCGAAACATACACCTACAGTTGCAAAGGAATAAACCATCCACTGGCAAGATAACCCAAAAAATGAAATAGACTGAATAGTCCCAAGGAGCCCGCCTACAGATATTTTACCGATGGAAACATAGTCCACAAACCAGAACATAATGCCTACAGCTGATATCAAGTAAATCAGATTCCATAATTGAGGTCTCAGTAATTGCTTTCGCCTGACCTTATTCAATTCACTTTCCAGTTCTTCAAATGACTCATGATGTTTTTTTAAGAAAAAACGAGACAAGTTGAACACCCTGATTTCTTTTGCAAGTTTTACATCAAGAATAACTGAAATATAATATTTAATGCGTCGGGCAGCCATACCCTTACCCAACATCGCTTTAAATATATCCATTTGTGAATATGCCACAGAAAACGTCACAGGAACCAGCGGCACCAGAAGCGCCAAAGGAAGCCACCATTTTACTGAGGCCAGAACAAGTGCGAGCGAAAACAATGTAATAGTACCGCGAAAAATATCAACCAGATTGACCAGAAGATTGAGGGGCCTGTGTGATGCCTCACGTGACAGCACTTCAAGATTGTCATGGATCTCGGCGGATTCGATTAACATTAAATTATCTATTCTGGAGGCTGCCTCCATAACTTTACGCTGTGTAAGAAATGTAGCTTTCTGGTTCAGAACGCTTTGCATAGTACTGATAACAGGTGCCAGCATACCGGGTACAACAAAAGTACATACCCATATAATGGCGATAACAGTGAGTCCATCGCGGGAGGCATGGCCGATCATGTTTCCGAATGTAATACTTGCCATGACGCTCAACGTAGGGAGAAAACCCTGTATGGAAAGTAGCAGAATAAAGAAGAATGAAAGCTTCGGAGATGAGCACAATAACAGCGAAACTGAATATTTCACCAGTTTTAATTTCTCACGAACCTTACGCATGCAACTCCTCCATACAAACGGCAGACTCATAATCCCATACCACGATTTCATTAAAATGTTCAGGTATGTTTATGATAATAGACCTGTACACCCCCATGCAGCATATCACCATCTTCTTCTTGCCATTTTGTGTTTAATACTGGGGGCAGGTCAGCCACAATATGTTGCATGTGCCAAAATGTTATGTGCCTTGCTGGCATTCGGTCAGCTGCGCGGCCAGGCTGAGAAGTGCTGACACATTCGGGCATAAGGCACCGGCGAGCTCTCAGAGCTGCTGGCATACAACCCGGTTACGTAACTCCCGTGTCAGCCTGGACTAGCACTTTTTGACGCAACTAACACCTTGAAACACAGTGGTTAATCCCCATATTTTCATTTCCACTAACCAATAGCTCTGGACTTTAATATGACTAAACAATATTTAACTAACGCCGACAATAAAGGTTTGGAAAACCTGCTCAATGTCGCGCTTGATGGCTATAAAAACGAAGAAATGTCGCGTGAAACCGCCATGAGTGGGTTGGCTCACGTTATCGCAGCAATCGATGTAGGCAACTATGCAGAAGCACGATACTGGTTCCAGAACCCGGATATGGTGAAAGAAGAAATCGGCGGTGGAGAGACTTTCGACTAAGGGGTTGTTTTTTATACCTCTCTCTTAAGGCCGCAATAACGGCTTTTTTACGCCCCCTCATTTAATTCACGCATGACAACGGACGTTAAGGTGATTCTGTCCACTGTATGCGCCAGAAACGAAAAAAGGCAGGGGTGGTCTAATCCCCCGCCTTGATTCAAGTTCCTCTCCCTCTTACGGGCGTCCGGTCAGTTGCTTGATGACAACGACAATCTGCAATGTAACGTAAATTATCTTTAGCGCTACAAGAATGGTAGTCAGACTTATCACTTCGACGTCTCCTCTTCAGGAGGGCGCCACACGTAGTAAGTGCTTTTGGTTCAACCCCTCGCACCGCATACCGGTTAGTAAGCAGGTACAAGCAGCACTCTTTTGGGTGGCAAGCAAACCGGACAGCACCACCTGTTTCCTGTCGGGCAGAATCTATTGCGACTAAGATCAAGCCCATTTCTAAGAGGCTGCAACAGCGTATCGTTGCCAACTACATGAAGTATGGAGCCACTAGCATCGCTCGCAATGGGTAGGAACACAGCAAAATTGACGATACCGTCAATCAGAGTTAGTATTATCCACAGCAAGCAGGTACAAGCAGCATCCGTTCCTGATTCCGGTTACCAACCGCAACGGAACAGAAAATTAACTCGACTAACCAAGTCGATTTTTTTCGCCCAAATTTCCTTCAGCCCTCTCACGTTAGACATACCGCTCGTCCGGTTCAGGCTAACGTACCTTAATGCGCCGGTGCCGTCGCAGAACTGCTGGCAAAGCCTCACTTTAGATAATCCCCCGCGCCAGCCTGGAGGTTCCGGTTATTCTGTCCAAGCCGGCTCGTTTAACTACTCGGCCAGCGCGGCCATCGATGCTGGCGGCGAATCCGGACGACTTTTCAGGTCAGGAAGCGCTACCTTTCTGACAAGTAAATCATTTGATTTTTCGCACCGAAAGAGCCATTATAACGACACAGATGACGTATACCGTCACTGTAGGATGCAGCAGACTGAAGCAATTCAGACATCCAGCAACCTTGATGAACGTTTAAGCATAACCATCAGGGTCAGGCCAAGTCCGGTAATGGCGCTCTGAATACCAGGATTAACTTTCTGGCGAAACCCACCTTAAGGTGGGTTTTGTTATTTTGGGGGGTGTGGAAGCGGTCTGTTAGTCTTCAGCTTGTGTGCAATCACAAAAAAACTTACCTTCGCGCCGCCAGGCTTCGCATCAACCGGGTACGCGCTGGTGACATGCAGGCGAAATTTCTTTGCTTCCCGGAACGCTTTGAACACCACATAGTAAAAAGCGGTTTCGCCGTTCTCCAGCTCCAGTTCTACCGTCGCAAAACTCCCGTATCCCGCATGAATGACCTTTCGCTGGCCCAGCGAGCAAATGACGTCACGCAGGTACATGCTTGCCAGCTGGTAACGATGTTCGCAGAACGGGCGTTTCTCCTTCCGGGTAACATACATCAGTGCAGCCTGTTCCTCTGCCGTCTGGTGTTCATAGTCTTTTGTAAAGCAGTGGAATGAGTACGTGACCAGAAAGCGATACTCAATATCCTGTTTTCCCGCAGCGGAATGGGTATATGTTACGTCATGCG
Source organism: Amanita fuliginea (assembly GCA_023014435.1). Lineage (NCBI taxonomy): Eukaryota > Fungi > Basidiomycota > Agaricomycetes > Agaricales > Amanitaceae > Amanita > Amanita fuliginea. Next base: position 64,028 of record JAEBUQ010000022.1, read on the forward strand.
CATCGAGGAAAGACAAATCTCGTTCCGTGCCGTCCGGATGGGCGAAGGGTCGCCATTTTAGAATTTCGCCGCTGCTCACTGTCGGTTCCGTCGCGTGTTAAGTAAGTGAAAAATAGTATATCTGATAGCCTGTGCCGAACAGAAAGGTTTTGCCGCGTTCAAATATTTCATTGTGCCTCCAGTGGTGTTTGTATGTTCTCTTGTAGTGGTTATTCCACAAACATCATTGGACGTTCAGGTTGTTCCGTTCATAAAGGACCGCGTGGGCGTGCAAAACTTGATTTTGCACGACAGAGCGGGTTCCTTCCCGGCTGACCTGCTCCCCGTTGATTAATACACCGCGATGTGAGTAATGTCTTCATAAGCCACATGAGGGCATCCCCATGAAGAAGCGTTTTTCCGACGAACAGATCATCAGTATCCTCCGCGAAGCTGAAGCAGGGGTTTCTGCCCGTGAGCTCTGCCGCAAGCACGCCATTTCCGACGCTCCTGGCGTAAGAAGTATGGCGGTATGGAGGTGCCCGAGGTTAAGCGCCTGAAGTCGCTTGAGGAAGCGAACGCCAGACTCAAGAAGCTGCTTGCCAAAGCCATGCTGGATAAGGAGGCACTTCAGGTGGCCCTGGGGCGAAAGTACTGACGACAGGCCAGAAGCGGGAAGCCGTGGTATTGATGTGTGATGCGACCGGTCTGTCGCAACGTCGTGCCTGCATCCTTATAGGCTTGTCCCTGTCGACCTGTCGCTATGAGGCTCAGCGTCCGGCGGCTGATGCGCATTTATCAGGGCGCATCACTGAGCTGTGGAGCGCAGGCGTTTTGGCTACCGGCGCCTCTGGCAGTTACTGCGCCGTGAAGGCCTTCATGTTAATCACAAGCGCGTGTACTGCCTTTATCATCTGAGAGGGCTGGGCGTAAAACGCAGACGACGTCGTAAAGGGCTGGCAACAGAACGTCTACCGCTGCTCCGCCCGGCGGCGCCCATAGTCACCAACATAAGATCGCGGTCCTGTGCTGAGCAAAATGAAAGCCTAGCGTACACGACGTGTGTGAATTGTGGTGAGGGGATGCGGACGAATTCCTGGACCTTCAGGGGTTAATTTATGCATTCATACGAGGATCGGATCCGGGCCGTCGAACTCTATTACCAGTACGGAAAGAAAGCCTCCGTTGTTGTCATGGAGCTGGGATATCCTTCCACAAAACAGTTGAGCCGTTGGGTTAGGATTTATGAAGAGAAGGGCGATTTACCCAGGGAATTAAAGCCAAGAGAACGTTATTCACGTGCACAGAAAATTGTTGCTGTTGAGCATTATCTTACTCACGGTGGTTGCCTGTCGTACACGCGCCGTGTCATCGGCTACCCCAGTAACGAAATTCTAAAGCGCTGGATTGAAGAGTTTTACCCAAATGCGCGTCCCCTGGCCATTCGCTCAGGCACAAACAAATGTTTCAGAAGTCTCAGGCCGTCCGGGAACTCTGTAACCGACATGGAACCGCTCGTAAAGTTGCACAAAGCATAGGCGTCAGCGTCCCGGTCCTGTACAAATGGAAGAAAGACCTTATCAGTGACGAGGCTTATCAATCCATGCGTAAACGAAAGGCAGCCCCTCAGGATAATAATCAGGATGCTTTGCTCGGTGAAATCCAACGACTCAGACAGCAGGTTCATCAGTTGCAGCTCGAACGTGACATACTGACAAAGGCGAATGAACTGATAAAAAAAAACCTGGGCATCAGCTTTCTGACACTGAAAAACAGGGAGAAAACCCAGATAGTTGATACCCTTAAGAAAAAGTACGCCGTTGCTGAGTTGCTAAGCGCTCTGCAACTTGCCCGCAACTGTTATTTTTACCACAAAGCCAGCCAGCGCTTGTGCGATAAGTATGCGGAAATACGTGTGATCATGGCTGATATCTTTGAGGAGAATTACCGCTGTTACGGCTACCGGCACCTTCACGCGATGCTTCGTGGTAACAACAGGGTTATTTCTGAGAAGGTCGTCCGCAGGCTGATGGCAGAAAAGCAACTCGTTGTTAAGCGCACCAGGCGACGACGATACAACTCTTATTGTGGAAAAATTGGTCCGGCACCGGAAAATCTGCTCGCCCGGAATTTTAGTTCCTGCAGGCCAAATGAAAAGTGGCTGACCGATATTACCGAGTTCCAGCTTCCGGCTGGAAAAGTCTATCTGTCGCCGGTTATCGACTGCTTTGATGGTCAGGTTGTGAGCTGGTCGATAGGAACACGCCCGGACGCGATGCTGGTGAATACGATGCTCTATGACGCACTCGATACGCTCAACGAAAATGACAAACCGGTGATACACAGCGATCGTGGTGGCCATTATAGATGGCCAGGCTGGCTCGATCGTGTCAACACATCCGGACTTATAAGGTCAATGTCGCGTAAAGGATGCTCGTCGGATAATGCAGCGTGTGAAGGCTTCTTCGGGCGGGTCAAAAATGAAATGTTCTATGGCAGAAACTGGGTGGGTTTCACGGTGGAAAAATTTATCTGCTTCCTAGACAGGTACATACGCTGGTATAACGAGAAGCGTATCAAGCCCGCCTCCCGACAGATCAGTTTAGATTTACAGTAAATGGCGTTTATGGTTCATCTGTTGGTGCAAAATACGCGCAATCAGAATATCCGTATCACGAACCGTATAAAAAATGGTATGTCGCTGAAATTCAATACGCATCACACCAGAAACGGCATGGTAGCCACGTCCCATATCTGGCATTCCGGCCAGTGTCTCGAAAAATGCCTCAAGTGCGTCTGTATAATAGTCTGCCTGTGCTTCACCAAATTTCACGAGCGTATAATCATAAATCCCTGCGAAGTCTTCTGCCGCCCGTTCGGTGAGTTTATACACGATGTTTCAGTTTTCTTTGTTCTGCAATATCCCGCAGTGATAGCGAGCTTTCACCGCTTTCCAGCCCAGCAATAACAGCCTGGCGAATAACTTCATCGTTTGTTTCCTGTTGCTCCAGCAATCGCAGCGCAGAGCGCATAACTTCACTCGCAGAGCCGTAACGGCCACTTTCTATTAATCGACTAATAAACGAATCGAGTTGTTCGCCAATCGTAACGCTTGTTGTTCTGGCCATAACGCCCCCTTGTGTTAACTATCAACACAATAATAGAAATTCTAGCTCCCGGTGTCAACGAATACACCCTAACGGATTTCACCTCCCTTCCGAAGAGCATAGAAAATCGTGGGGCAGTAGAAAGATGAATTAAGCACTGTGACAATAAAAACCAATCATCCCGCAGGTCTGACCATCAATTGCCCCAGGGTTTTTCATTCTCTCCAACTACACTGCCAGCGCGCCGAGACGGACATCTCAATTTAGCTACTACAACCTTTGTCTAACCGATGTTGAAATGTCGTGCTGCAAACTATTCTCAGATGACGTCTGTGGAGAGCCCGAATACCTTCTTTAGTCTTCGTCCGGTCTGGATGAAGCGCCTGGTTGCCAGGCTTTGACGGCAATCATCAGTTTACGGACGGTCTCTTTTGAAATCTGAATCCCGTATTCACTGGTCAGTATTCGCCAGACGCCAGACGGATTCATGCCCCGGCCGCGGGAGCGAATAAGCTGCAGAGCCTGACTCTTAATGACGGAATTTAGCTGGTGATTACCGGGCTTTCCGCGACGACGGCTGACCAGACCAGCTGGTCCCAGTTCACGGTAGCGTTTAATCAGACGGGAGCACTGACGACGGGTGAGCTCCATGGATTCTGCCATTTCTGCCAGTGTAATTTCCCGCGCCACATAGGCCTCAATCAAATCCAGGCGCAACGCTTCGTGCAATGTCAGAAGCACGGATTTTTTGTCGTCCATTTTCTCACTCATCTGTCGGCATCATCAGGTCCGCAGGTGAGGGAAGGGCTCACCGCTTCAGGCTGAGGACAAAATCCTGCGGGCTGGCCAGCACCGGATTGATCGCCCTGAACTCTTCCAGTACGCGCTCCTGGGCACGCCTGCGGGGCATTTTTTTGCTGCGCATTCGCTTTCCTTCAGCCTCCAGCTCATCCTGTTTCTGTTGTGCCAGCCTCAGAACGGCACCCAGCCGTTTGTTATCAACAATCTCACCCTGATCAACACTGGCCAGTTTATCGAAAATCTTATAGCCCAGTGGCCGGTGCAGATGCCGGAAAGCAATGCTTCCGTCAGGGTAATCAAAAACGGTAATTTTTTCACCTGTGATGCGCGTATTTTGTTCGGTAGGTTCAATGATATACATGACTTTATCATACTGAAAAGTCAGTGCTTTCGATAAGGTCCGCAGCTCCTGCCAGGCGAAGATATCATTCAGGTCCTGTGGACTCTGGGTGACCGCACGGTGCAGATCTTTGGGGTATTTTGCAGGCCGGGAGAAGCGGCGGTTAAAATCGGACATGAAATGCTCAATCCACTGATTGGCTTCAGCAACTGAGCTGATATTCTGCAGGCGCATCTCTTTAATCAGGCGATCCTGCAGGGTTTTATTTACCCGTTCCACGCGACCTTTGGCCTGGCTGCTGTTGGCACAAATCAGTTCGATCGCCAGTTCCCGGAGAGCCCGTCCGAACTGGGTTGTGCCGGTACGGCGACTTTCCGGCCCGCTGACCCTGAATACCGCATGCTTGTCGCTATAAAATGCGACAGGTTTACCATGTTTATCAATGTATTGCCTGGTAGCCACCATGTAGTCGAACGCGTTTTCTGAATCACAAAATCGCAGGTGCATCAGGCGACCCCATGAAGACCAGAAGACAGCATTTTGGGGCTCTGCCTTCGAACCAGTCATGGTGAGAGCCATCGATCTGAACCAGTTCGCCGAGACAGTCGCGACGATAGCGCGGCTGATAAACCCGGGTTCGCCGGCGCGAATGAGGACGCCAGAGACCGTCGGTAGTCATCCAGTTACGGACGGTTTCAACGGAGAGCTGAATATGATGGCGTTCGGCCAGTTTTTCCGTTGCGAGCGTCGGACCAAAGTCCGAATAGTGGCATCGAATCAAATCCAGGGCTTTGCAGCGGATCTCTTCATTGATCCGGTTGTTTGCCGGACGTCCGCGGCGGGAAGATGCAAACGCGGTTGCGCCATCTGTCCGATACAGACGTACAAGACGTTGTACCTGACGAACGCTGAGCTCAAGAATATCTGCAGCGTCGCGCTGAAGCAACGCCCGGTCAAATACTCGCTGAATGATGCCGAGCCGGTAAAGTTCTTTGTCTGTCATAGTCACCAACATAAGATCGCGGTCCTGTGCTGAGCAAAATGAAAGCCTAGCGTACACGACGTGTGTGAATTGTGGTGAGACGACAATAACGCTTTGCGTTAGCAATCATTGTCAAGGCTGGATAGAAATGTTTATTCGCTGGCTAAATAGAAATGTTTACTATTGAAGGGTAAGTAACGATCTATATAGATGAAGAATTAAGCTCAATGAACTGTCTCCACACCAACATCACTCTAAATATTAGCACGTATTTTGTACTACTATACGTATTTATAGCGATTTTACACTCAATACGTAAAATGAACGCATTTACGTACAATATGCACATTGAGCGTACAAAAGGTATCCATGACCCTGAGTACTGGCAAACTCTTTTGTTAGCCGCAAAGGGGGCCTCATTATCAATAAATTCCATAGTGACTGTCGTCTGCGGCGGCGATACCAGAAGAGTATGCGCTGGCGTTATCCTCTCCTAAGGAATGACCGCCACTGCTGGTATCGCCGCAGGCCATAAAGTGAATCAAAATTTATCGGACAATATTGTTGTCTGATTTTAAAATATTAATCTGTGGCTCGCCCGAAGTGCCTAGTTTGACCACTGGCGTAGAATAGCGGCCACCACAGCCTCTACTGCATCCTCCTGAACAAGATGCTTTGAGTCAGGGACAGTAATGAATTTCTGATGAGGCATGCGACTGGCAAATTTTTTACCATCATCCAGGCTTATCCATTCATCCTTTTCCCCCCACAAAATGGTCGCAGGGCAACGGCACTCGTGATAACGCTGTTCGACTTCAGCGGTGTATTTATCATCAATTTGTGCGACCTGCCGCCAGAAAGCTTTTTGCCCATGGTCACCCAGCCACTGGTCAAGATAGAGATGCATTTCTTTTTCACGAAGTGGGATCTCAACCGCATTGGCTATATAGGCCCGGACAATGGCCTCATGAACATACGACGGCAGCTGTGTAAATACATCCTCATATTCTTTAGCGGCAACAACCAAAGGTGATCCGACTGGCGTGACAGAGACGGGATCGATAACAACCAGAGAGTGATAATCTAAGCCATTCAATATGTGCCCTCTCAGCGCTGTCGCACCGCCAAAATCGTGTGCGATAACATCCGGGTTTTCAAGCCCCCAGTGCTTATAAAGCGCAGACCAGACTTGATTCTGAATGCCTAATGAAGTATCCGTATCAAGAGGTTTATCTGATTCACCAAATCCTAACAGGTCGAAGTAGTAGATCTGTCTTTCTTCGGCAAGTACAGGCGCTATCTTACGCCAGACCTGAGAAGAAAAGGGCCAGCCATGAATAAGGACCGCAGGTTTACCTTTTCCGATTGATCCCCACGCAATGGTGTGGCCGTTAAAATCAAAGCGTTCATTTAAGATGAGTTTTTCATCTGACATATCATTCCTCATTATCTATTAATTAAAATTATTAGGTTAATGAACCTGAACGTTCAGTGAACGTGACTGCTCTTATATTCAGGCCCTTCAGTGTTGAACAGGCCCTGAATTCTTTGATGTTCTGGATTGTCGAGATTAGGAAATGACGCGTTGTCTGCCCGCCAGCAGGCCGAGTGCGCCATCCAGCAACGCGAGTACGACGCACAAAGCCAACGGAATATGCCAGTTGTGCAATGTGTCATGCAGGGCCCCCATCATCAACGGCCCCGCTGCGGCAAGCAAATAACCAATGCTTTGTGCCATGCCTGACAACACGGCAGCCTGGCCTGCATGCTGAGTACGTAACCCTATAAAAGAAAGGCCAAGGATAAAGCTGGCACCTGACCCAAGCCCCAGTAGGGCAGACCAGAGAATTGCCTGATGGGGGAGCATGATCAGACCAAAAAAACCTAACGCCATTGAACCTGCAGACAACATAGCCGCAATACGCTGATCCTTCATACGACGGAGAACAGGGCCGATCACCAGCCCAGGTAGAGCAATAGCAAGCTGTAAAATGCCGTGCATGGATCCCGCTTTTTCAGGTGACATGCCGGCATCAATCAAAATGACGGGCAACCAACTGATGGCTATATAGCTGATGACCGAGTTAAGCCCAAGAAACAGCGTGACCTGCCAGGCAAGCGCAGACCGCCAGATTTTGGTTGAAGTTACCGCGGAGGTTGCTGGTCCCCCGACGCTGTCATTTTGGCCTAGCTGCAGGATCCAAATCAGAATTGTAATAAAAGGGAAAACGATAAGCGCCACCAGTGCGTTAGACCAGCCAATATGACCTGACAACGGCACAATTGCCGCGGAAGCAAGGGTGGCGGCAATGCCCATAGTTAAAACGTAGGCCCCAGTGATAGACGCAATATTATTAGGAAAACTGCGTTTAATCAGGCTGGGTAACAGAACATTACCAATGGCTATACCTGCTCCAATAACGGCTGTCCCCGCAAAAAGTGTCCATGGTTTACCGAATGAACGTAGCAGGATACCGACCGCAACCAGGCAGACGCCAACGAATAACGCCCGACTCAATCCCAGTTTTTTGCCAAACCATGCGCTGACGGGTGACAACAATGCAAAAGCCAGTAGTGGCAGGGTGAGGACGATCCCGGCCATGGTCGTTGTCAGGTGATAGTCCCGGGTGATGAGTTCCACTACTGGGGGTAATCCGGTAAAGGGGGCACGTAAGTTGGTCGCGATCATTAACACGCCACAAAGGAGAAATGTGTTTCGGCTAGCCGATGAATAAAGCAACTTACGCATATGATAATTCCTGTGTAAAAATTTTACTCTACACACTCAGTACATGGTTTAATATGCATTAAAAGACAACTATCATTTAAATTATGACAATAAGAACTTCACTTGCAGAGTTACACGCCCACTTCAACCCGGATGCAAATGACCTGCCGGTTATCGCTTTGAGGCTGGAAGTTGAACAAAATACGGTTGAATTGCCGGTGCACTCTCACAGGAAAGGGCAGCTTGTTGTCGCCAGACATGGGGCAGTGACCTGCAAAGTGCCAAAGGCTTTGTGGCTGGTGCCTCCACAACACGCCGTCTGGATCCCCGGTGGAATGCCGCACAGTAACCGTTCGACCCATAACGCCAGAATTAGCTACCTGTTTGTCGAACCTGATGTGGCCCCGATGCCGCAAGAATGCTGTACGCTTGAACTGACCCCACTTCTTCGTGAACTGATTGAGTATGCTGCCGATCAGGAACAAATCTATCCAAAACAGGGGATTGTCGCGAGGACGATGGGAATTCTCCTGGAGCATCTGGTGACTGCTCCCGTGGCGGCACTGCATTTGCCCGTTTCAGAACATCCCAAAATTGCCTTCATCGCAAATGCCCTTACGCGGAATCCAGGAGATCGCACCACGCTTGCACAATGGGCCAACATCATGGCAATGAGCGAGAGGACGCTTGCTCGTCTGGTTAAACAGGAAACAGGATTAACCTTTGGGCGCTGGCGTCAGCAACTTCACCTGCTGATTGCCTTGCGGCTGCTTGCATCCGGAGCCTCAGTTCAACAGGTGTCAGGTGAGCTGGGTTACGATACTGCGGCCGCTTTTACCGTCATGTTCCGAAAAGCGCTTGGTAAACCCCCGACACAATATTTCTCTGATCTGGAAACGAATAAAAAGTGATTTAAAACAATGCGTTAAAATCATTTTTTTTGGGTGAGCATGGCAGCTTTGAAAATTTTTTTGTTTATGCCTTAAGAAAAATTCGAAGTGAAGCATCTATCGTATCTTGCTGAATTTAATTGCTTTTTTGTTGGCCGTTCATGGTGACGATGGACTCTGAAAGGGAATTTAAAAAATAAATATCAACCTGTTTACATTTAGTTTTATAACTAAAGAAAAATCCAATATGAATTGTCTTATGAATATTGATTAGCATCCTCAATGCGAGAAATCATATTGTCTGATAATTTTAGTAAGATAACTAAAAAAAGCTTTTAATTTTTCTTGTTTATCCCTCAATAGAAACATGATGATACAAATTACACGCTTTTTTTTCTTCTGGTGCATGGCAGTATCCGGCCGACAAACACTTCAGAAAATAAGTTGAATTCATCATGAGAAATATCGCCATCATTGGTAGTGGACAGTCGGGTTTAATATTGGGGCTGGGGTTATTACAATCGCGTTACGATGTGACACTTTATACTGAGCGCGATCAGAATATCTTTCGACATGGCAGGGTTTTATCATCTCAATGTTTATTTTCATCCTCACTGGAAATTGAGCAGGCCTTTTCCGGCAGAATGTATGACGATACACATAATGTAAATGGCATAAGTCTGAAGGTTATCAATCCACACAATGGACAAAGTGATATCCAGTGGACAGGAAAGCTGAAAGCGTCCGGTCAGGCGATAGATCAGCGGATGAAACTGGCTGACTTAATGGATGGTTTTCTGGAGAATGGTGGTCGAATCATTAATAAATCAGCGACACTTGCGGATTTAGATGTGATTACCGAAAAGCATGATTTAGTTATTGTGGCAACAGGTAACTCACCCTTGTCGAAAGAGTTCAAAACAATGGAGATGTATTCTCCCTTTACCAAACCACAAAGAAGACTGGCCTTATGCTATGTTCACGGCATGCAAGGGCGACCTGAAAGTGAAGAGGTGAGTTGTCGTATAATTCCGGGACTTGGCGAGTATTTTGTCATTCCCGCCATCACTTTTTCTGGACTTTGTCACATCGCTTTTATTGAGGCCATTCCAGGGGGAGAATTAGATTGCTTTGATGGCATGGATTCACCTGATGAAACGCTTAGAAATATTAAAAATATTCTCAAAAAATACATCCCCGAAGAGTATGAGAATATAAAAAATGCAGAGCTTACGGATGAAAACGCAAGCCTGACCGGGGCAGTTCGACCGGTCGTGAGGCATCCAGTCATGACGTTGCCTTCCGGCAAACATGTCCTGGCGATGGGCGACGCTGCTGTCATCAACGATCCGATAACCGGCCAGGGAGCTAACAGTGCAATTAAAGCCGCCAAAATGTACCTGGATGCCATTATCGAACACGGTGAAAATCCTTTTGATGATAAATGGATGAGCAGCGTGTTTTATGAGTACTGGGAATATGTGAAATTTGTCTGTGTATGGACCAACAGCCTACTGATTCCACCATCGGATAATATTCTGGCGATTCTGGCTGAAGCACAGGATTGCCCATCGACTGCAGACAGGGTGGCAGAAGGTTTCAACAATCCGTCATCATTGTTTCCCTGGTGGTTGATGAAAAATACCACATTCAATTTTCAGGCATAAGTAATACCGGCCTTAAAAATTTATTATGTATTGATTTTCGGGATAAAAATGGAAGCTAAACACGCCAACATAGTATGGTTTGAAAGTGAGTCGGATTTTAAATGTTTTGTGGGCAGGCTTAACATCCTTGGGACGACTGACTGGTTTGAATGGCAAGACTTCACGCAAAAAACGATATCAGCATTGAACAGATTCGGTATTATAGCTATAAAAGAACATGTGTATATAGATGATTTCATATCTTGGTGTGATGATGAAAAAAAAGCTCCAACGAAAGAGGCATTGCACTTTTTTTTGAATAAATAAATTCATCGGTGATTATTTTACATTCGTATTTTATTCTACGTCCGAGGCTCTTTGCCAGACAAAGAGATTGAACACTCTTTGCCTGGCATTTTTGTTAAATCTGCTCGCCCGGAATTTTAGTTCCTGCAGGCCAAATGAAAAGTGGCTAACCGATATTACCGAGTTCCAGCTTCCGGCTGGAAAAGTCTATCTGTCGCCGGTTATCGACTGCTTTGATGGCCAGGTTGTGAGCTGGTCGATAGGAACACGCCCGGACGCGACGCTGGTGAATACGATGCTCGATGACGCACTCGATACGCTCAACGAAAATGACAAACCGGTAATACATAGCGATCGTGGTGGCCATTATCGATGGCCAGGCTGGCTCGATCGTGTCAACACATCCGGACTTATAAGGTCCATGTCGCGTAAAGGATGCTCGTCGGATAATGCAGCGTGTGAAGGCTTCTTCGGGCGGGTCAAAAATGAAATGTTCTATGGCAGAAACTGGGTGGGTTTCACGCTGGAAAAATTTATCTGCTTCCTGGACAGGTACATACGCTGGTATAACGAGAAGCGTATCAAGCTATCATTAGGTGCAATGAGTCCGGTGAAGTACCGACAGCATCTTGGGAGCACAACTTAGCAGTCCAGGAAAACATCCGCAGCCCCCAAGCGGACATTACTATTGAGCTGTGACAACCTTTGTCAAAGCTCATTTAAAGTGACCGTTAGCTGGCTCAATTCAAATGACCATTCTGATTCAGATAATTACAATGCATAATTAGAGTATGGTGCTGTTTTACTGGTAAACTTTCATAAAGCTAATTAGCCGGATAATGTCAGCCATGCTTCGTTATGAGTTAACACCCAATAATGCCGGATTTGTTCTATGGGGAGATTCAGCCGCACTGGATGAACTGCACCAGTTAATCCATTACATCGTTGAAGAAAGCCCTCTGATTGAGATTAAAGACGGTTTTATACTGTCGCTTGCCTATGATATCCGTAAGGCCCGTGAAGGCTGTCGCAGGGTAGAGCAGCATCAGTGCGAAGGGCAGGACACTTATCAGCTCTATGGTGTTGAGCTGCTGTGGCCTCTGGTGTTGCTTCAGATGGCTATTCTGAGGCGATCAATGGCTTATGTTCAGACAGATAAAAAACAGTTATCTGTCATGTATGCAACTGAATATGTTCTTGAATCAGCACTGGCTGAGTTGTTCCCGGAGAGTCACGGGGAGGCCATGAAGATGGCCCGTAATGCTTCGGATTCCGATGCAGAATGGCTGGAGGATAATATTGACAGAAGATGTTGTTATTTCATTCAGTTAGCGCCAGAATTCAGAAAGCAGCTTCTGTGCAAAATACTCAGCTCGATGGATTCATTGTGGAGTAAATATACCCGGGATCCACAGGACAACAAAATGCTACGTGCCATAAACAATACGGCACCTGACTGGCCCGACGATATTAACTGGTAAACAACAGATTTATATTCAACAGCCCGATTGCCGTTATTTTGTATTGCTACCAAAAATCTCTCCGGAGCGTGACTGCAGCTGCTGTAGTGCCTCAAGAATATCGTTCTGATCCAGCTTACGCTGGGTCTTTTTGCCGGCGGGTTTAGGGCGCCGTCTGGACGGGCCATTGCCTGAAGGAACTGACTGCGAGCGGGTATTGTCGCGTTTATCCTGTACCAGACTGATGAGCTCCAGTGCCTTGCCAAGTCGTTTATTATCAACAAGTGCACCCTGATCAATCTTCGACAGCCGGTCGTAGGCGGAGCAGGGAAGTGCGGTGCCATTCATACGCAGCTCTTTATGGCCGTCAGGGAAATGGTAGACATCAATATACTTACCGATGGCCCGGCGGCTGAATTCACTGTCTTCAATCAGATACAAGACTCTGTCGTACTGCACAGTCAGCGACTTTGACACTTTCCGCTCTTCTCGAACGGTGAAAATGAGCGACAGATCCTCGTCATGTTCAACCGGGCGGTGTACATCAAAGTCATGTCTCGGAAGCTTTCCGAACCGGCGGTTGTAGTCTTTCATGTACGTTTCAGCAAAAGCGTTGGCATCTTCCATGGTGCTTATTTTTTGCAGGCGCAGTTCCTTGACCAGACGATCCTGCAGCGTCAAGTGAGCCCGTTCAACACGGCCTTTGGCCGGGCTGGTTTCTGCACAGAGCGTCTGGATGCTCAGCTCATGCATGGCACGGCCGAACTGAGTATGACCGTCTCCGCCCGTCGCATGCTTGTTGTTAATCCGAAAAATACCCGCTTTGTCGCTGTAAAATGCCAGAGGTTTGCCATATTTTTCAATATAATGGCGGGTAGCCTCGAAGTAGGAGAAGGTGGATTCTGATTTCACAAACAGCAGTTCCATCAGTCTGCTGGTCGCATCATCCACATAGACTAGGACGGTACATGCTGGGCCGCGGCCCTCAAACCAGGCATGATCACAGCTGTCAATTTGTATCAGCTCGCCAGTACATGGCCTGCGGTACCGGGGTTGCGGGATCCGGGCAGCACGCTGTTTGCGGGGCAGCCACAGACCGGCGCGGATCATTATCCGCCGTACCGTTTCTTTACCCAGCAAAAGACCATGACGTTCCTCAAGTTTTTCCCGTGCCAGAGTGGGGCCAAAATCAGCATAGTGAGTCCTGATAAGCCCGAGAGCCTGAGTCGCAAGACCGGGAGCCAGCTGTCGGTTGCCGCGCATTCCACGTTTGCGATTGCCCATACCCAGTGGACCTTCATTGCGATAACGAACCAGCAGCCGGCGGCATTGTCGGTCGCTGATCCCGAGCTTTTCAGCAGCGCGGTGCGTGGTCAGACGATGGTCGATGACATCCTGGATGGTTTTAACACGATCGATCTCTTTCAACGTAAACACTCCAGGGCTTTCTTCGCGCATGGCAAATCTCCTGGTGGTTTTTGCTGACGTGAAACGACTCCCGTGTGTTCACCATAACGCGGTCACTTGTAATGAGCCACAAGCGGACATTACTATTGAGCTGTGACATTATGGTGCGCATAATCTATCTTATGTTAAATTCAAAAAAATAAAACAATTTAAAATCAATATCTTATCCATTGCCTTCCGCTCCCCCCTATTGAGACAACCTGAGGAACAGGGTTCGCTCCTGTGTTTGAGATACCTTAAAGCCATGATGAATATAAAAAGCTTTCGCTTCATCTGTCAGCGCATGAACCATGATTGCACGCACGCCAATATTCTCTGCTACCCGATAGCAGCGCAGCACGGCATCGTGCAGGAGATCTGCGCCAAGCCCTCTGCCCCGCAATGAGATATCGACAGCCAGGCGCGCGAGTAGAATCACGGGAATGGGATCTGGCATATTGCGTCGGAGGTTTCCCGTGGCTTCCACATGGTTAACACTGCCAGTGGCCAGAGAGTAAAAACCGATAACGCGCTTCGTCTCTGCTTTACAAACAACGAACGTTCTGGCAACCCCGAGGGCCTGATTTTTTAAGCCTTTCTGTTTAAGCCAGTCATCGAGCACAACTTCTCCACTGACGAACTCCCCCACCTGGTGATCGCTGGATAACGGAACTGGCGCGGTTATACATTCCACTGAGGTTTCCTTGTCAGCAGTTTGTTAATCGCAGGTTCATCCGTCACGGGGGCGTCAAGCATTTCGATGAATTCGGTATACTGCTCATCGTTGAAATTGAATACACGGCGGTCGAGGATCACGTTCTCTGCAGCCTGACAGGCCATTTCCAGAATAAAGTCTGTACGTGTTTTATGGAGGATTTCCGCGGCAGCGTCGATGAGTGCCCTTTGAGATTCCTTCGCTCTGAGGTTGAGCTGAACATCTGATTTCATGTGCGTGCTCCTTGTATAGCAATTGCTTTACAATAATAGCACAAATGTTATGTATAGCAATCGCTATACAAATAATAAGTCAGGCACCTGTGATAGGCCGGGCTGTGCGTCATTCTTTCGTCACTTCAACGATTAGGGGGGACATGACAGACCGCTATCATAGAGAATGATGCTATTACAACGGAATGACACCCGTTACCTGCGGCGAAGTTTCATCCCGCGCTTTTCCGAAAATACTTTCTTCAGTTCCTCATCCAGTGTGTGATTCAGCTCGGGGGCTTGTTTTTCTACGAGCAACGCACTTGCAACAGGGGGGATCTGACGGAGATGCGCTACAACATCGTCAATGGAAAATGGCGTTCCGACAGTACACTCACATGCTAACTTAATTATCTCACCAACATTCACCGGCAGGCCTTTTCCACGCTGCAGTTCACAAGCTGCACTTATATCCGCATCGCGCCATATTGTGCCATATGTTGGTTCTCCCTTGTGCTCTATTGCAACGTTATGCATAAAACATAAAGAGTTGGCCTGTGAAGCGTTATAAAACTGCTCCCAGACAACAAAGCCCCGGGCATCCGGTACTTTTTGTCTCTTCAGTTGCGTTGAAAAATGAGAAACAGGTGGCGAGGAGTTTTTTTGTATATAATCCCAGTTTCGGCGGTTAACCTTCGCCTCAAATAAGCAAATTTTCCCCTGATTTAATTCATGATCCACTAACAATATTACCCCGTCGACACCCCACTCTTGTTCGATGGTGGCCGGGAGCTTTTGCGAATACGCCTTTATCGTTATCGGGAAATGATTCGGGAACTGCTCTCTGACCGCTGAAGTGAACTGAGATGTGCAGTCGTTTTCATCAACAACTATGCCTTTTTTTAATTTTTTGAGCATATGACTGTCCGCGACAGAAAAGAAGTCCTTAATCTGCTCCCGAAATTCCGAATTAAAAAGTGCCATGTTCTAATCCTTTATTTTAAAAGTTGAAGTGCGGACTGAATATCTGTCGCTGCTATTTATATACGGACCAGAGACTGGCGATAGAGCCTGCAGCGCCCAAGGCCAGCAGACTCCAGTGGCTGAACATTATTTTCATCATGTTCCCTTTACCGTCGTACTTCCGGGCTTTGATTTCAAGGAACTGTATCCGGAGCCGGTCTGTAAAGCTCTCTCTGGCAATGGCACTTGACACCCGCATATAGATAAAAAAATCGCTCGTGACGGAGTGCAGTACCGCCTCCGTCAGCCTGGTCGGTTCAGAATATATCGCCCAGGTGATAAGTGGCATCTTCATTTTCATTTTATCGGAAGCGTACGGATACAGGAAAATGGCCACACTGCCATTAGCATGCTGAGATATCACCAGCGCGGCGCCTTTTTCCGTAGGGAAGCGTCGGCTGACCCTTGTACCTGATGCGTCATAAACATCTTCCAGTTCCCCAATCGGATGAGATCCGGCGGAAAGTTGAATCTGACGGTGACTGTCATGACGCTGAACATACAGTTTTTCGGAGTAATGACTCTCTTCCGCCTGCCGGATAACTGTCTCAAAATATTCTTCGGCAAGGTTCGCATGGATGCGCCAGTTGATCATGCTGTACCAGTGCCTGAGCTGCGATGTGTGCTGTTTTTTATTCTCTGTCTGCATGACTGCCCTTTCCTTGCACTTAGATTAATCAGCTCAGTAATATTTACCTGTACGGTCACAGAAGTAGCAGTGCGCTTCACTGAGTTTCGTGTCTGAAAAAATACCTGTAGCCGGTGGTCCTCCGGTTTTTTTTGTTCCGCTTTTATGCGTTTTTCTTCATCGCTGTTCAGCCTTTGCTGTAGTTTCAGGGGAGACCACCCTTCCCTGTAAAACAGACCGGATTAAGCGGGCCGGGCCAGGAAATGATTTTGTTCAGTGTTTCCCCTTCACTAAGTCCTTCTTCAGACCACCCGCGGATAAGGCTTACTTCACGCGGGAAACGTTTCTGTTTCAGCGCGGTGGCAAGCCAGCGGGTCAGGATCAGCTGGCTTACGCCGGGGCGACTGGCCGGAACTCCCGTTTTTTCCATCCCGACCACAGCTCCGGCCGGCGGGTGCATACTTTTTTCAGCGCCAGGCTGAGTGCGAGTTTTTTCCGTTCTTTCTTTGTCATCTTTTCAGGTGCGGACGGTTACCCGGAATAGCTCATGAGGAACCTGATCTTACAGGTATCAGTACCTGATTAATTATAGCGCGATAATGGTTTTAACTAAATGTTATATATGGTTTTTACAGTAAAAATACAAACATGACAGGCCAAGTAA